>JASANE010003404.1:0-42771 GCA_030248225.1 Trileptium ribeirensis | reverse complement strand
ATAGTCTACTTGGTTCGGTTCATCTATTGAAAAAACCAAACACCGAACTCAAAATATGTTCGTCGCTGAGAAACCTTCCGGCACAATAATTTTTTTTCTGTTCTTGCTAACCCAACTGAAATCACTGTATGTTATATTTTAATAGATATTCTAAATTTGCTGCTCGCTTAGCTTACAAAGTATATATTGGAATTATTTATTAAATTGTTTGAAAATTGTGACTTGTCGGCTTTTCAATTGTATACAGACTTCTTTGCAATGCGGAATTTAAGAACCATTTTCATTCTTTATTCGTTGCAGCAGTATTATATTTTAAACTAACGCACACTGTATTATGGGGTGTACTACACTGCAATATAGAAGTGAGCGTTCGCAGTCAAAAGTGCGGGTATATGCAAAAATTTTATGCGCCACCTTTAGCCAAAGTGTTAGGAGCGAACCCTTTCAACGTCTCCTCTTCCTGCGGCACTTACTACATTTATTTCATGTACTCGTGAATGGGGTATGGATTAGTCTTTGATTTTTTAACTACTATTAACGACCGCCATATATTTTGCAGGAACGGGCATAATAAATATTGTACTATAAGAACTTCAATATGAATATCCAACTCAAGTCGGGACCCGTGTATTACAAGCTGTGTAAAGCCAAACGTGAACATATTTTAAATTTCTCGAAAGATATTTAAGTAAACATGCATGACTGTTTAGAATTGGTGCTGACCTCACTCTAATGGCGCGTCTGATTCTCCTAAGCTGTTAGCTGGCACGCGCGATTTTGTCCACGTTACACCGCCAAGTTGAAGCTGAATCGGCTAATCATTGGAACTGATGTGTTGTTGCCCCATCGACTGTGTGAATGCAGCAGTGGGTCATACGTCTGACTCATGGACCCAGTGGTCACACCAAGTCGACGTGCAACAAAATGGAAACTGCTGCTTGGATTATGTAGGTAACTCACACACATCGCTTCCACTGATAATCTCTACTGTGTATAAAAAAGTAATGCCGTAATTAAAACATTCATTAGTTTTTCTGGGTATTCTAAATCTTTTCCCCGACATTCGATGTAAGTTATACGTGTATTATGTTTTATGTTTTAGGCTAACCAGCTTAGTGTGGAATTGGTGGTGTAGCTATAGCGTTAATCACATCGCAGCAATAATGGAGGTTGTTTCACTGCGGACTGCTCTTTTACACTTCTAAGGAATATAAGAAAATGAAAGGACTAAGCCTGAGCTGCGGAACCTTTGTACATTCGACACATTTACCAATTTAATAGTTTTGTAGCAGCTTGGGCTGATGGGGATTGCAGTGGTAGAAATGTAATCCTGACGTGTACTGGGCATCACGATATGAATATATCAATACAGCCGATTAAACTATTTAATATGATTATCGGACACGTTGTCACAGAGCCTACTGGTTGCACATAGATATCTGATAAACTAAATTCAATTTCTATTATCTGCACCATAATATCAATTGGATCACGGGGTTAGCGAGGTCATACGAGTTTGTCTGGGTGACCTTGTAACTAAACCACTATTTGTTGACGCAGCATCAACTCTGCGGCATATTGTGCTCCAAAAAACTAACTATCCACTATATTATCATGGTGTAAAATGTTGAGCGATTTTACAGAAAGTAATAGGGGTTTCCTTGTTCGAATCATTTTTTCTAGGAGATACACAATTCTGTACTGTTACTGACAGCTACATCAATCTGAAGACAGCTGTCATGGTCGTCGCCCACACTCCAGCAAAAGAACAGCACAAGTCTTTGTTTCACTAAGACCTGGATTTATGTTTGGTTCATAAAGTGTCCAAATTTAAGTTCTTGCATTCACGTAAAATAAATTTGTCAACGCTAAATCGTTTGGCTAAAAGTAGTTTTGGCTAAGTTCCTTTACAATTGCGGCTACCCATTTCTGAAGGTATTTGCCATTGCTCACAGTCCACTAGAAAGTTTGCAACAAAAGCACAGAGCAAGTCTCTATGTCATACATGCCAGTCATAAAGGTCTACATTTAAGTTATTGTGTTTAAGTCTCTAAAATAAAATTTGGTATCGCTAAGCTACTAGGTTTATGTATTCCGCTTTAAAATAACTACCAAACGCTAATCATTAATAAATCAATAAATTTATATATTATATCTATTTAGGTAATATATAGTAATATCATAAAATATTATTTTACCACATCATCGAATTCATCGCGGATCAACGCACTATTACAACTAAGTGTTGAAGTTTGAGCTACGTGGAAATCAAATGCGTTCCAAATGTCATTTATAATGTAAGTTTTGATTGTTGTTATTATATTTTATTTTATATAGGTACTAAATTAGATTATCACAAATTTGTCACACATTTTGAAGAGTAAGCGTTAATTTGTTGTCCGCTGAGATATTTATTTACTTACTATAGTTGAAAAAGGGTCGAAATTTTTGGCCGACCGGGGCAGTTGGTTATCCTGGCGGGAGCTGCAAAATATTGGCTCAGTTCCGTGAAGCCCGTTTGTAGTGGGATATAGGCTCTTCGATATAAAGGATACAGGTGACATAAACATTTAAAAATAAGCATGGAATGACCTCGACAAAAAATTCTTAAAACGAACGCAAGGTTATCAAACTGTGTGCAAGTCATTTAATCTTTGACTAGAAGTGTTAAAAACGGAACATAATTTTTCGACCCGACCAGTACCCTTTGTGATCGGGTGTCGGCCCTCCCGGCTGAAATTCTCAACTCTAATCTATAATTGTTTAGTTATAGTCGGTTGAGGTTTTTTCTTACCCCACCGTTAGCCGGAAATTGATCGATTTAGGAAATACAGCGAAGTTTTGGTAGTATTTGACCCATCTCCACAGCTCGGTTAAAAGTGTCCAGCTTGGCCATATTTATAACTTTTTTGTTTTTGAATTACTTATTGATATAGAAAATTTTTGAAAAGATGTCATAAATGCGGCCGAGATAGACGCAGTTTTTCTGAACCGATTTGCCAAGATGAGTCAAATGGTACGTTACCGCTGTATCTTCAAAACTAATTAATTTCGGACTGGCTGGAGGATAAAGAAAAGATCTCTTGGTTAAATATGGAAATTTTCGGCTTTTCTTCGTTCTGGTTACCGCTCAGCGTTTGTCTACTACATGAAACAGCGACTCTTATTAAAGTATGTATTAACTGCAATTTTGAACACTATTCAAACGAAATGTATTGAAATTACATTCGCTCATACGGCTCATTTATAGGTGTAGTTGATACATATATTTAAACTACATCTGCACAACTGTAAACAGTATGTTGTTACTCTATTAATAGGATTATAAACGCCCTTTGCGTCTCATGTATGCTACATTATTTTGATAGGAATACATAAGCACATGCAACTTAATGTGAATTCTGTAAAATAATGCGCTTTATCCGGCGTTGCTTTTTTACTAGAAGAGATTGACTTCAATCACATAAAATTTATTGTAACATAGATAGATTTCTTTGTTTGGAAGGGGTTGAATAAATTCCCTATTTCGGGCCAAAATCAGTTCATATTAAGACGTTGTCGCCTATGACCTTAGTAATGATATAAACACTTCATAAAACACTAACGTTGTTAAAACAGCATATTTTAAAACAACACGTGGAAGGTTGAGCTGCTGTTATTTATAACTTGGGGATTGGATGGTACAATTTGGACCAAACTTTCATAGTCCATACAGGATCAGATAGAAAGCTTGCAAAATATATACCAGGGCAGCAATCTCTCCACCTGAAAAAACCTTGTGCATTTGGGGAATTTAGTGTAATTTTGCTTTTATCAAGTATTATATAGTTGGAAATGCTTGCTGGATTAAAATAAGTATTTACGGTACATATGAAAAGATATTGCTAACACTATGGTCTCTACGCAGCGTCTAGTATAAAACTATGCTATAAGCATGTAACAAGTTAGTTCTATAATTGTCTTATCGTGCATGCTGAAGTTACATAATACATGTTTATGTAACTTTCTCGTTAAAGCTAACTCGTGCTACTGCATTCGTTAGAACAAATAATATTTAGGCTTACGAATTTTTGAATGCACGATAAGCCATACTACAGTTTTTCATTTTTAACATTGACATGTGGGCCGATGAAAACTATAGCATCTTACGGATCAACAATACGTGACGGTAGCTGTGGTGTGCAATTTACATAAAACTGATAATTTACATTTAATTGCTTTGCATCGTAGTGTACCTGTTGACTGCCATTTTTGCTGTTTATAATGACGTTACATAAAACCTCAAAAAATGGCCGCTAATTTCAAAGTTTTGACATAGGTGTTATTGAAATGTCCTTGTAGCTCGTAATCTGCTAATCTCGTCCATTTGTAATGGTAATTCTTGTATTATTTAATAACATTTAATGTATCAACTACGATAAGATGAGCATATCTGTGTAGAAAGCGAAATAATTTATGTTACGCAAAGCAAGAATCATCAAGGTGAACAAGAAGGTTTGGAGTCTTTTCCTTTATCCCAGAATCTGTCGCCTTGTTTCAATATTAATTTCGTTTTCTAGGACTTTAATTATGGCGACATACCGCGTTTTACGAATTGGAATGAAATTAAATATTATCACTAATTCTGTAGACTGTAAAGAAACACTGGTATACAGAAAACGAGAACGTCATACAACTATGTAAAATAGTGGTGTACACAACTCGCGGTTTGTTGCTTGTTCTCCTTCAGAGACACGGTTGTAGCCCATTACTACTTATGGTGATGTTGGTTTATAATATTTGAATCTGCTGTTTCATGCCGATTTCACGTTGTAAACTGAACGAGAGATTGGCATTGACAGAATTTAGAGAGCTTTCGTGTTTGCAATATAGTGATTACCATCGTTACAGAGATACTATATATTAATAATGTATTTTGTGTTTATGTATTATAAAAATATACATATTTGAGTGTCTATGTATCAAGTTTAGCGCACAGCGAAATTTTCCAACGAAATCTGTTTTGTCGTCAAGTTATCGTCACAAAATACTACAATGACAATTGAAAAATCGCTGCTATGCTCTCTTATACTCTTGACTAGTTATGAATGTACCTGCTGTTTTACTAAGGCCGTTCTTGTCACTTTCGTATCTGAAACAAAAACAAGTAGCATACGCGCTGCAAAGTGCTAAATTCAAAAGTTCTAAAGCAAAGTTTATCAAAATAGAAAACAAACAAACAAACGAACGAACAAAATACTTTTTCATTGAATGAGATGACGCGCGACACTCAGTGAACAACCAGTATACACTGCTACAGCTTGTCAGGCTGGATTTTAGTAGTATTCGAATTTTTATATTATAAAAGGATATGTTCTTTTAGCACTTGTTGAAAGAAACACAAGTTACAATCTTTATCGTTTGTTTTGGTTAAAACATTCACTGTTTTCAACTGAAAATTATTGCTTTTGCTGTTATAGTGTCTTAAAATCGTAACTTTTCGAAATGTTAATATTTATTATACAAGGACGGCACTTTTTGCACTATTGTAAAGAGCACTACGGCCCTTGAGATTGTACATACATAATCTTCATACGTCAGTTTTGGTGAAAATTCACTTTTTTTCAACTCAAAATTATTGTACCTTCTGCTATAGTATCTTAACTGTAACTTCTCTTTATATTAATTTCTATATACAAGTTAAAAATTATATAAATTAATATCGAGACTTGCTTTTGCTCGTTGAGATTCTATTGGAAGCATATATATGTATTTAATAATCTAAATTTCTTAAAATGTCGCCTGCCTTCTTAGTATTTAATTCATATATTTGAGACGATGAAATTGTATGTTTAAAATCTTAAAAAGCGATCACATTTGGTTGCACTATATCGAACGATCAATTCGAGCGAATTTTAGTATGTTCAAATTTATTAACGCAAAAGTTGATTCGACTTATGGTCGAAATTGCCGCTCAATGAAAGCTAACTATGAAAGCCAGCTGCTGCTATTAGGTAAGTACTCATATGATATACCTGACATTATATATATGTAAAAATTATATATATGGAAATTGAAACTTTGATTGTATATCGCGGGACCATGACGATATCTTTTCTCCAATATTTCGTAGGTACAAAGTTCAAAATAGTAAATGGAGCTACAAGTGTATTCGGACGTATTTGGCCATTTTCGCCCGTAAACTAATCAATTCACTAATCTCGCAAAGATGAGCCATCTTAGCCTTGTTCGAACTTCTGACTTTACGGTCGGTGGTCCTGACATTCTCAAAGCTGAACCATCACGTTTTTAGGAATATAAGGTATGTATAGAAATTGGATGTAGCTCTGTAACTGTAGCCACGACATCTATACAACGACGTTTATCTTATATATATAAAAGCAAAATCCTGTGTGTCTGTGTGTCTGTCTGTCTGTGTGTGTATTCGCTCCGAAACTACTGGTTAGATTGACACCAAATTTCCAGCTTAGTGCAACATGCCCAAGCGCAAGGCATCAGCCCTAAGTAGGTCCAGCAGAAACTCACGCCGTATGCGACTGAAGAGCGAGGAAGAGAGTAATCAAGAGAGGAATGAACGGCTTCAGCGGAATCGGTTCACAGATGGGAAGATTTTGGGGGAGTTGAGTGCAACATGTATACGATTGAATGGCAGAAGAGGGTGCTGCCGCACGTGCACATTTTGCTTTGTCGTGATGTGATCAGTGAATTTACTCGCGAATTAAAGCTTTGCAGTTTCCACTACTCTGTGCATAGTCGGACACTGTCTAGCAAGAAAAAAGATTTCTGACTACATATTTGCCTTGCAAAAGGCGCAATGATTATGCTGCTGTCGCCAGCTTTCCTGTAAGGCAGACAGAAAAGCGTCGCTAAAGCTCATCTTCATATAACCTGTAACTGTTAAGCACGACAGGTGCCAGAGTATCTTCGGTTTTTCTAGAGGAACCTACAAATTCCTTCTGCATCAAGTTGTATTTTATTTCACACGCAACACCGAACAGTACTGTACTAAAAAGTGAATACTTTCTCGGGCACTACTGCTGTGGCCCGGAACAACGAAAAAAGCCCTGGCGCCAAGCGACAGGCCACAACAGTACTGCTAGTGTTATATATATTCATATTTGTAATCTCTAGGACATACGCCTTTTATAGTAACAGATTCCAGTTGCTATTTACCCAAATCACTGTATTAATTTGAAAGAATTATAACTGGAACTTATAGCAACGTACCAAATTTGAAACAGTGATGCCTTAATAGATAATGCAATAAATTTTAAGAGACTCAAGTACTGTAAATTAATACATATCTATAGAGCCGACGGACTTTGAATACCTACGATATGTAATCAGGTAAATATATAATTACATGTACTTTAATAATCACACGCTTTTAAAAGATTAACCTTTTCCAGAGTACTTTATGGTTAATAGTGTTTCGTTTCCAGTCAACTTTTCAATTAATACCAACGAATGTGTTCTCATGTTCTCTTATTACACAATGCTATATTGGTGGGGCTTCGATTCTAGCTGCTAAGCTGATTTTGACGTAGTTTATAACAGGTTCCGAAATTGCTATTATATTATACAACTTGGAATATTATATGTTATAAATAGATATATATATAACTTGGAACACTCTAGGATATGTTTACCTGAATGTATACGTGAATGCGTCACAATGTTTCAAGCTTTTTGTGTATTTTAGCAAATGACTGTTTATTTATCATGTTCGTTGGTGGTTGAGGTGATTTGAAAGAACGGTAGCCTATCCTACTTGGGAAGAGTCTTGATTCAGATGATAGCATGGAAAATACTATTAGATAGATGTAGATCGCAGGCAAGCCGTTGCTGGTACGGAGACGTTTCTTAAAAATCATGTATGGACCGGAGTTAACCACGTCATGCGAGTAGTTATTTTGTCATATAAAATGCCAGTAAGTACTATATATCAAGACTGATGAACACTGAAAGAAGAGTATGACACTCATGTCACACTACGTTATATACGCTGTGGGATGACTCGGTTCATTTTTGCATCATTTGTTCCAGTTTTCGGGAGGCGCAGCGGGACAAGTTTCCCACTTTTGTTCTGTCCCCCCCCCGACTTCTGTGCTGCCTTTCCAACTTTTGTCATGCCGCCTCCCCAACATACGTTCCAAATTTTTTATTCGCATTTGGAACAAAAGTTGGGGGGACACTGCACATGCCTCCAGTTACAAGTGAATTTTGACACCTGGACTGACATAATCAATGTAGATACCGGTGAGCCTGAGCAAAAATTGCTCCTTAAATATCCGTGTTGAAATTGTGGTAGTGGAAACTAACAAGAAATACCTATAAATATGGCGCAGTTGGAAATTATCTCCCAACATGTATTTTTCGAAAGTGGAATTTGCATCTAGTGTTTTTCATGGAATTTCAAACTAGTTCAAAGCTTTGGACGAAAATTTCCAATGGCAGAAGGCAGAAGCGGCGGTTACACCTCCGTTAGCTTGAAATCAAGATAGTTCCTTGAAGCATATACATAACAATTTTCACATGTTCAGTTGTTACTATACGGATTACTAACAAGTATCTATGGATTTAGAGACTTGAACAAGGGGATTGGGTACGGAGGTCAGGTGCCCCTAGAATTTAAGTTGGGATGGCAAGTCCATACCGTCCCTACGCCCCCAGAGAAAATAGACACAGATGATAATTTTTATTTAGAAATCAGTTTCTGCATCCCAGGAATAAGGCTTTTTATTAAGCTTACTCTTGTAGCATGACAAACTCAGATTAATGGTTCATGGTATGCGATGCAGATAATTTAACCTCAAATTTTGACGGTTCACAGTTGCAACACTAACATCTGTACGTAGTTTACCGCATTGCTTGCGTGACAGCATGTTTAACAATAGCTATATTTCATTGAAAATGTATTGCTTGTTTGTGGAATCCAGAGTCAACACGAACTGAGCATTCTGTTTTATAAATCTGCGTCGCATTATTTAGTTAACTTCTGCACTACGCTGTATTGCTGCGACAACACTGCGTCTATAAACTGTGTTGCAGCAGAAATTGTTATACCGACGCGCATTCCACGCACACAAAACAAAAACAGTCATCATATTCAATCGAATGAGTCCAGTCAATCCTTATCAACTCATTGTTATTTGGCTGAACTGAGTGAGGACGCTAGAGTTATTATTTTAAAATGGCGCTCTCGTTATGTTATTGTAATTATTAGTTGAGCGCTTCAATGAGTAGGAGTGATAATTTCTATTTTTGGTTTTATAGATTATTTTTTAAATTTTTAAATGCTATATTTCACAACAAATCGATTGACAGTTAACTAACATTGACATGTCGATGGATTAACACAGGCATCGTATATGCATGATTATACATACTATCAAATGATTTTAGACGAAATCTCATTTTTAGTAAGCAAAATTTACTATTTGTTTTCATGGTTGCTACATACACAACATTAGTAGTATATACAAAGGTGGGGGCTGAGTAGAAATAGTTGTTTGTAAAGAATAAAAATATGCAATTTTTTAACATTTTTCGCGATTCTAAAGACTACGTTTACTTATTCCGAAAAATCAGAGAGTCGGTGCTTTCCGGAAAATCAGAGAGTCTCGCTGGTTCAATTGTTCAAAACAGCGCCAAGTGGACAACCGTAGATATCCAACCCAATTGGTGCAAGATCTTGTTAGTAGGAGGATTTTGTCAATTTGCATCAGTTTGACCAAAATAATATGTATAGACATTTTCGATATAACGAAAATGTGGAAGCTAATTTTTATATTGAATTTTTGAAATCAATCTGCAGTAGTAAAACGATTTTTAGGTGCGTTCAAGATAATGAGGGTTACATAAAACCCTCATTAGAAACTGCAGTTTGAAACAAATTTCGTACTAACTATGCTGGGACTATTTCGTACTAACATTTTGGGATCAATTCAAGTTTCCCCCTAGATTATCTTTTCAATTTTCCCCCCACAGTATCTCAGTGCGTTTAAAGTTATAACAAATTACAAGAAAGTGAAGGACAACTACGTCTGGAACTGCCTTCAGGTGCGCGGGAACAGCGGGGGCAGATAGGGCCATACATCACAGACAGGGGTGCGAAGGTCAAGTGGGGGTACCCAGGTCCTCGGGGAGGGGGTAGGGGGAATCCGTCGTGGGGCGAATGCGGCGCCTTTGCTGACGCCTGTTCGTTTGTTTCCTGCGGCACCGTCAGTGTTGGCTGGACTACCTGTCTGCGGGCGGTAGCCGAAACCTCGGGGGTAACCCTTACCCCTATAAGCATGTATGGATAGGAACGCCGCACTTCCCCTTTATGATATTTTCAAAGAAACGTCTTATCTAATCAAATTTTGCGACTCATTCAGCTGGTTACTTTAACACATATCCAATGCTTAAATGTGTTTGCTCAGAATATTTAGGACAAAAAACCGAAAACTTAATCGTGCGCATTACGTAACTATAAACTGACTTCTTAGTATTTCATGCATTTTAGATAGTGGACCAATAAAGTGCAGGTAAATCACAGCTTGATATCTGGACCAAAACTGTTCCCGCGCCTATTTAAGCCATATTTTGTATGCTTTTGGGTGCACACTTCGGCGCTCTTATGTTTTGTCTGTTTATACATTGCTACATAGTTTGGGATGCCACTATGGCACTGTTGAATAGATGAAGGCAGTAACAGGGACGTTGTACTACATCGAAAGGGGATGTGGGATCCAGCGTCACTGACGTCGGCGAAATAGTGGGTTCAAAAATTTTTGCATTTCTTATTCACAGTTCCCTAATGGCGAAATTACTCTACAACTAATTTTTTAGCAAATTGTATGTATGTATAATTATTTTTGTGTATATAAATTGTGCAAATTCTTTATGTAAGTTCCTTAGCTTCAGATTAATTGCTGACGTAATTCATCTTTTATTTCGACGACATGGAAAGATCGAAAAAGGGACCGAAAATTTCGGCGACCAAAAAGGGGGTGTAGAGCCCTTAACTCCCCTGGCACTGCTCTGGCGCAGTATCACTTAAAAAATTTGAATCATACAATATAAAATTAATTGCCGCTTGCTAAGTGTATAATTAATAACCCAGTGGTATGAAACTATCGCGGACTTCTAGCCCTTGCTATCGAGCTCAGGCATCTAGCCCGACTTCTATTTTAGGGGAGCGGGGCAAACCGATTTCAGGGGTTCGAAAACTTTATGATTATAAAATGTTCCGTTAGGTAAAATTTGCAAACCCTTTGCAAAAGTAAAAAATTAGAGAAAATATATGTACTAAAGCTGCTGTTTATAACCATAGAAAAGAAATTCAACTCAATTCACCTATTGTTGGTTTCAAATGAACAGCCAATTTGCAGTTTATGAATACGAAACTGATATTTTTTAATTTTTTCAGAGGGCGAACACCGTTGCAGCGTGGCCGTGCCCCCCGTCCCTGGGCCGCGTGCCTGATTGAGTTGTTGATGTGAACAATTTCGTGTACGTAATTGTAGCACCTGTGTTAAACTCTTCAACTCAACACGCAACAAGAGAATTAATAGTTGGCATAACCTACGGTTTCCGTTTCAACAGTTATTAAATTTTTTGGTCTATCATCAAACGGTAAACTTTTGACATTGCTTAAGATGCTTTGCTATTTATTCTATTTTGCGCAATTTTAGTTAAGGTTCATACATGAGTTAACAATTTTTTGGTGATTTAGTTGCGCTTTTGCTGTTTCGACTGCTGTTTCAATTATCTAATTGTTTACAATGTTGTGGGCAGCAGTTGCAATTGTTGCGTCAAGTTGTCCGCATTTTTCCACGTTTCGGGTAAATGTCAATGGTTAGGGGAAGGTTTCGCGTGGCCACAGCCATAAATGAAGCCTTTCAACTTGAATTGAGATGCAGCAGTGTACAATCACAAACCAACGTTTTTCAACTCTCGAGAAATATGTTAGCCAATCAAGTCACTCAGAATAGCTTCCTGGTGTAGATAATAACATTAGATAATTCAATTTATGTTAACCCGTGCTATCTGTGGATTGTACCTAATAATGTATTTCATATTTGACGTTCTTTAGCGAAATGCTGTCCATAGAAATTTCGTTGGAATGAACACTGATTTCAGGTAATCTCTGAGTGATTATTGCTTTAGAGCGTTATAACTTGTGAGTTTACCTTACAAACAAATTCGAAATGAAATTCATTTCAAACTTTAAATCTGTAAACTCGCTGGCTTAGACAAGTGAATAGCTTTTGACTTGCGATTTACCTGCCTGTGAATAGCCGAAACTGCGGGAATTATCATTTACAAATGGTCCACCGGTTTTTTTAATTTTTGTGCTGGTTTTTCTACTGAGTCAAAAACCAACATGAGAGGTGGTAATGACAAATATGGGGATTTTTAACAGTGCTGTGGCTGTTCGCCGGTCGCCCTTCATAATGGAGAGGCTAACCTACCAGTTAGTATATAAAATTTGACCAACAAATTTGGCTTTTGCTATAGTATCCAAGAACGATTTGCTGCTTCCATATTACGCATGATATGTTATACTTGTAAGTGATTTTAAATTAAACACCGAATAGTTCTAGTCAGCATAGGTTCGATGTCAGTTGCCATGACAGCAAGCTGTTTGGTCTTTAACTAACTTCAACATGAGTGTGTATGCTATAATTGGGGTTATACATGGGTAAAATTTTAAATTTTATTGCTACAGTAATAAATGATTGCATATTTCAGTTTCAACCCTACCGCCGTTAATATACATCATCCATTATATTTTGTTTGGGTTTGTGATTATTCCTCAAAAATTATTTGCATAACACTATACACCTAAATAATATATAACAAACTAATCTTATATATCTAAATCATAGGTCCGCTTAGGTGG
Organism: Trileptium ribeirensis; assembly: GCA_030248225.1. Lineage (NCBI taxonomy): Eukaryota > Metazoa > Nematoda > Enoplea > Enoplida > Thoracostomopsidae > Trileptium > Trileptium ribeirensis. Next base: position 29,882 of record JASANE010003404.1, on the reverse strand, counting down.
GTAGATGATCTGATATTGCAAATTTGTGTAGAAATTTTCGGCGGTTTAAATTTTTTCAGAATTTTGCAAAAAAATTTCCCATTTTTTGGGATTTGCGAAATTTATTTGCTCATTTCTCTTAATTTTGGCCAATTTAGACCTATTTATGCCATTTTTGCTTAAGTTTTCGGCTCATGTTCGGCGCGCCGCGGGCATGGCAGGCATTTGGTGTGAACCCTTGAGGTATAAATATGGCTTGGAGGATCCGATCCTTACCTCTTCTGTCGACACCTATATATATGACCTAAATATATATATTATATTCTACCGCAACTCTTTGGTTTAGCAAAATATATTTGTAGGCCAAATGTTACGTATTATAATGTTGCATGTATGACCGCATTCAGCCTATGTTATTCCTGCTACTAAACGCAACGATAAAAATTGGTCAATTCTTGGTGGAACTAAGCTGGTATTTTCAATTTTGGTTATAAATCGGTATCGCGGTGGAAAATACGGACTGAACGCAAAATTGTTCGAATGCAGAAGAGTTTTATCACTGTGCAGCAAAATTCATCATTAACCCAGATAGGTGATATATCAGTTCAGAGACGTAATTAAAATTTTCCGGCGGTGGAGGGGGAGTTAATTCGCCACTAGCTTGTGGCCTATTACATTGGCTGTACATTACTGCATATATGACTACGATCACTGATTACAATGTATCGGTACCTCGAATTTCGGGTATTTGTGTTGCGTACGCGTGTATAATGCGATACGACCGTTAGATTTTGATTTTTCCTATAAAATTAGCGATTCAATACTAAATAAGCGTCTGCACACCGAAGGGGTGAAACGATTTACTGTTTTACGTCTAAGCGCGGGCAAATTTCGGCGACGGAAAGCCCCGTGGGTGAGATACATTTCCTATCCGACCCCCTGACTATTTCTATGGATTAGTTATTCTTATGTCACAGTCACTGTTACGACAAGGGTTTACGCGGTCCCCAACATATGCAGACCTCATATTGAGTGGCCGAGGCCCCATTAGTATAGTATAGGCAACGGTATCCTAGGTTAAAATATGGAACAGTACAGGCAACGGTGTTCAAGTACCCCTAATAGCACCGGTGTTCTGAGCGCCAGTACAGCACTACAGACAGTCTCCGAGGCCCCATATCGTGAAATTAGGCTTACCTATTTTGTATAAAGCATGTGCCCCTTACGTTCCGACCAGGCAGAAGTGGCGGGGGTGGTTGCAGCGGCCCTGGTCACTGTACATGGTACGTGTTTTACAAGCTTACTATTCTTCTCCATATCAGGTATATAAACATAGCAGGTATATATATTAAAAAGCACTTGCTGGTTAGCCAACAACTGTGTGATTGTAATGAGTGTATAAATGGTTAGTTTTTCAGTATTGTTCTTGATTTTAAGAGAACATAACTTTTTGAAAACCAAATGGGTGGGATTGGCTCATTTTTTGAAACAAAAAGTATCAAATGTCTTAGGTAAATAAAAATGAGCTTAGTTTCAGCAGGATGTTGCTTTCAAAAGTTATGTTACAGCTAAAGGATTTGCCATGTTCAATTAGCGTTTGTAAGTTTTACAAAATACAACTTGATGTTTTTAATATATCGCCAATGATGTATATACTTGTTTACTATTGTAGTAATGCCTATAATTAGCCAATAACAAAGGTAAATCTTTAACATAGCAGATGACAATTTTCTTGAAGAGCTGCTAGCCAAACAACAGGATTAGTTACTTTATTGCTTCAGTTGGACTGTAATGCATACTTGGTTGCGTACGTAGCTAACAATATCGTAAGTCCAAATGAATCCAGATTATTTCCTACGCAGTAGAGCAACTTTATGCTAAAAGCATAATAAATTTTAGGTGCACTTAGTCAAAAATTGGAATCATGTTTCTCTCGTATAACTGAGGATATAGGGCAGAAATATGTTTAAATGTCTACTCCACGCTTAGCCTAAGGCTTAGAGAGACAAAACGGTATACGATTATTTGACGACGGGGGATTAGGTATGATAACCAAGGAGGGATTTGACATAATAAAAAAAATTGTTTTATGTTTCAGTGTAACTGCCGACCGATTTGCAGGTACGGCTCGGCAGTTAACCCTTTGATGACCAACTCTGCCAATTGGCGTTAGCACATATAGCAGCCCATTGTACAAACTAAGTATGTCGCGTTGAGTATGTTGGCACGTGCATTGTAATTAGCACTTTGAGAGGTTCCGTAAGGAACCGAGTAGTAAGTTCCAGATAGCGCAGCGGTTTGTATACACCGTTCTCACCTATGGAATCGGGGCTCGATTCGCGGCTCCGGGTTAAGTTTGCCAGATATTGCACGATACACAAACTAGCTCAGGCGTTAAGGGGTTAATCGAAAATTAGTCAGTCGTTTCATTAATATACAAAGCCAGAAAATCTTGCTAAGGTACATGCATAGTATTGAAAATGTGAAAAAATATATGGCAGACAAACTGTAAATTAATGGAAAATAGATTTAATTTCACCAGTTTTGTAGCATCACACTCGGGAATTACCTTTTATAAACCGTTATTACATATATGAAATGTTTTTTAGTTGAGCATAAACTTATATCATGCCTGAACCAACCTACGTTAACAGTGCGTGACTCATTTTATTATTATTGCTATGATATTATTGTAGTATTTTGGCGTTTAGCTTATTGTGTTTTGGTTGTTGAATTTAAATTTGAGTTGTAATTAAATTTTAAATCTGGATTTCAATATTGAAAAATAGTTATACGCCCAGTGTGCCCGCCTATTCGTTCCTTGTTTTGCAAAAAAATCGGGAAAAGCGTAGGCGACATAAGCTTATTAAGACTAAACAAGGACAGATACCAAAAGAAAAGATGACGTTAACGTACTGGCGTATTTAGGGGTCATTGGGCCATGCCACACCCCCTCCTTCCCCAAAATTTTTTTCGGAATTTCCAAAAAATACCAAGGGTCCTTCCATCAGATATTGACAGATCCGTCTGACAATATGGTATACAATATACAAAATGTTTTATAGTGCTGTTAAATAATATTACTCGAACATGCCATGCCACCCAAATGAAAATTCTAAATACGCCAATGCGAAATGATAAATTAGAAATGCCATTTAAAAATTTTCATGCGTTAAGCTTCTTGCTAAGCATCCTAATTATACATATCTTATACGAGAAACCGTTGGAAATTGCTAACACAGCGATGTTCCAGCTGCCGTGCACAAATGAAAACATTAACGGTGTAAATTGGCTAAAATATGTTTTTCGTAAAAATTTGATCCAGACGTTTATCATGTATTAAAGATATACCGGAATTCTGATTCCGACAAAATTCACATTCGGGTTACAGTTCCGGAAAATTTTTTGCTAGAATCAAAGTGGTGTCATGTGTTTTACATATACACATATTCGACTTATCCAAATTGCCTTCGGGTTGGGCTCGGTCAGTTAACTTTCATTAAGTTTTTTAATTTGCAAGCAACCATTTCTCCCTACAACTAAAAAGTTTATAATGAACAGGGAGATAACGATAGTCATACACAAACATATCATTTCAATAATTTCTTAGTTTTAACAAAATTGTATCTAAGCCGCCGCGCAGCACTGTGACAACATGTTACCAGTATATTACAATCTTCAGAAACGGCTACATATCGATTTTTAAACGGTATTTATTGCTTAGAGAAAACACACAAAACATTGATTCATGCAAAGCACATATTCTGTGGCCTTTTACCTCTGTGTGCGAGCGGGTATTTTTTACAACCATGACGCGCATATTCTACGAATCTAATCTAGGAATATATAGCGTATGTGCCCCTGGTTTGTCGGCTTAATGGTAGGCAGTTTCGGTCAGGAATGGTAAGTTACGGTGAGCGACCTTGGGCGATGAAAGCCATGGGGTAACCAAAAGTTTTCTCTGTCTTCCCAATTTTTGTTCATAATTTTCTTCAATTTCCCATAAAAGTTTTGTAATATTGCTTTTCTAGTAGCTAAAAGTTTTGCAATTAGAACTTTTTGCGAACATAAGCAAAAGCATCAATAAAACTCTGGTAGTATTGCTATTCCAGTTGCTAAAATTTTCCGAGCGTCTTTACCACGCGGGAGGTGGGTGCTGCCTTCGGAAAGAGGGGTAAGCCCCTACCCCACTATTGGCACCTATAGATAATGTCATTCGAAACTATAGGTATATGGCATTTTCGCTTTGGTATCTTACTTGTTAGCATACTGTATTTTAAACGTTTATAAAAAATTTCATGCACAATTTTTCAGAATGATAGTGGTCCAAAAACACACACTTGCGCTTATGATTATTCCAATATCATTTTATTTTATATGTACCACTAATTTTTTTGCGCAGCTGCGTTCACCAGGGTCGCCGTTAGGGGTGCGAGGGGCCACCATCAAAAAATTTGTGAGGCTCCTACATTTTTTGATGTGAGACCCCCAAACTATGATGAGAGAGACCCGTTGAGCCTCCGTACAGCTCACCCGTATGCTAACCTCCGCCCTGGTTCCGCGCCAAAGTCGCCCTACAAATTTTGAAAAATTTGGCAAAAATTTGAGAAAATTCAGAAAAAAATTGCACAAATAGGCAATATGAGCAAAATTTTAGCGAAGTAGGTGAAAGTTAGCAAACACTCAAGAACTTTGAGTGCTTCTTTTCTGGAGACAAATTCAAACACTCGTCTGTTCGAAGTTGCAAAAAAATTCAAAAAATGTGATGGACGCCAGGGTGTGAGGGGCGCCCTAATTTGGGGTGACGTTGGCGTAAAAGGCCGGCCATTAACCGTACCTTTTTAAAAGTTCCACCGATTCGAGCAACAGCCATATATTTGTTACATTACTGATTGCAATAATACTCCTATAAATAAATGAAAACATCTACAAAACGCTATATTTAGTTTGAAATATTTATGTTGAGTATCGAGTTTTTTTGTTCAAAAATTTTCGTTTTCTAATTATAACAATTCAAATTCTATTAAAAATAAAAACACGAAGACGACGGCAATTAATACGTGTGAAATGAGACAGAAATGAAGAAACAAATGAAGAAAGAAATTTTTAAAAGGCTTTTTTATTTTACAAATGAGATTGCTACGTTTACGTTCTTGTCATAGCCGACGGTCTGTGATATTGTTTTCTGTGTGCTCGAAAACAGAATCTTGTAGCTGTCATAATAAGATTCGTGAATTTATTTCGAATATTATAGTATATAATGTTCGAGTATAGTATAGTATAACACTTCATAATATTTTACTAAAATATGCCATTTATATGGTGGATGTGGTGACATGTTACGTACTGTGTACGAAGAGATATTTAAGGCAGCTCTAACCATTTCCTACAGAACGCTGCTATTTTGGCATCTGCGTATATTGTGACATTTTGTGTTTGTGTCAACTTTGTTCGTAGTCTGGCATAAGTTTATACGTGCGTTATTATTCGCTCACTTTAGAAAGTTTACTTAAAGAGCCGAACAACAACTCCCGAATAGCTTGCGCATGCCACTTGAAGACATATAACTCGGGATCGATTCGCGGTGTCAGATTGAGTTTGTCCAACGTTACACGACACCCAAACTAATTCGAGCGTTAAAGGTTAATCACTGGAAGCGTTGCAAATTTTGATTCAGGGCTTCTATCATGTCTCAAATAAAGCTTCCAGTGTGCACATACAAAATTGTTTTATTCTGAATACTAACAAAAATTTAGGTTAAAAACGATTTAAGCATAGCTGTGTAATTTTTTTGCTACAATTAAAAGGCAGGTTTGGACTAGTTTTTTTGATACGGCCTTTAGTGATTTGTTTTACTTATATAGTTTCGGCGAAAACTTGAAGCTGAAGCTCTGTTGTATACCAATTACTAATAGCGCTGTTCCTTCCATTTTTACTCTGGGATATATTTCAAAAGTCGATTGAGTGAAAACTAGGAGTTTTTAAAGAGTTTTACAGCCATCGTACTTTTCCCTTGGAGAATACCGAACAGTTGTATGGCATGATTTGAAACCCACATATATGTTACAGCATATTTCAGTTAGGGTCGATCCTCTTTACTGCTGTGATATAGGTTTAATGAAAATATTGCGTATTTTCTCGAATTTCAAGTGTTGTATTAAATATAACAATAGAAATAGAGGCAAGCTGTGGAATAGGATTTACTTGTATTTTTGTTGACTCCACTTTTAAGCGTCACAGAGTATCATTTACTATCCTCGAGTCATGCAATTATATGTTTCGAAACTTTAAGGAAATCGACCACGTTTCGCGCAAATTTATGCTAATACAGAATTACAAGCATTTTTGAATCATGTTATGAAGTTGAGCCTCTTTAACTCAACTCTTAGCATATATCAATTTTAGATTACGTATTTTGTAGTAATTTGATTGTTTAAATGCTTTTGGCTTGTTTCAATCAATTTACCCCTTCATTCACGAAATTGATTTTTTTACCGACGAACATGTTTCGCTAGGTTTTATGCTAGTTTATTGCTGGTTAAGGACATTGTATTTTAAATGTAATAAAAATTATGTCTTAATAAATTATAATAGCATTTGTTGTAACAATGCATTTTACGTTAAGTTTGAACTTATAGACGACATTTTTATCTTCGGCCAAATTTAAAGATCTCTATTTCTTCGTTTCTATCAACGGGTTGCTTTGCATATTTTAGCATGTAGTCTGAATATATGCTGTGCATAAAAAATTTAGGTTGGTGCCTTGCCAAAATATCTATTAGGTACGCTAGTATGTTAATAATGTTGAGACGTTAACAATATTTCTAGATATACATGATTTTACCTCAAATTTTTATCAAAGTTCAGATCCGCGGTGAAAAGTAGATTTTGACAAAAAACATACTTCTTATATTTTACTACAAAATGTTCATTTAAACATTTCGAGTCCGCTTACAGGAATTATTGGCGGTACTGCGCGTTTTTTGTGTAAGCAACCGATAGAAAAAACCAATCCTTTGGGCTGTTGTAGCAAAATATAGCAGACAGTGACAAGCTATTATTGCTTCTAGAAATTACTAATAACAATATTACTAGCGCAGCCAAGATTTTTTGTATTGCAGATGGATAGTAGTATATGCTACCGTAACACTGTGTTGTATTCACCAATTAGAGCATCAGCATCCATGAGCTTTCATTACGCAGCAGGAGTCAGTGTGGAATGAAGACCAAATTTAGGTTGTTAGGCTTAGCTCATACAATTAGCAAGTAAGCCAAATCAGATGGGCTTATCTGCACAGCATCATAATACAATTATATTTTAACGTCTGAATCAAATTTCATGCGCACCATATTTAAAATATAATCCGAATATTTCAATATTTTCTATTGTAGTATTTTCTCTAGTATCTGTTACTACTGTATCCTAGCCATACCTGACCAGAAGCCCAACTGCTGCTGACAACACTGCAGATGACAGCTTTAATTCAAAACCGAACTTAATATTTATCTATACTTAGCTTGTTGAGAAAAATTAAAAATTCATCCAAGAACTTCTGAGTATATACGTCCAGAATGCTCTTAATTTGATGTCAAACTTTGGTGTCCACAGTAGCAAAATGGAAGTAATTTCGTCACCAAATTTAAACCGGTCTATTGACTAATTACGTGGTAACGATTTTGACAGCAAAGGTAAGCTAAACACTCGTAGATTTGGAACTTTTGCTAAATTACATCGCTTTTGGTTTATTCAAATCCCGGCTTCAGTGCTTACATTGCAAGAGTTATATTTTTATATAAAAGTTTTCGGACATTCGCTGCTGCTATGAGAATAAAATACAAACGATATTTGGTGAATTATAACGACTAGCACAGAGTATTCTCACAAAGTGGCGCACGAACAGTATAACCATGTCGCTGTAAATACCGTAGAAGTTCCCTTTCTATAACTAGTGATCGTAATAAATTACAAAAGGTGAGCGGAGTAAATTGGGGTGATTTTAAAATTTTGATAAAATTAACTAATTAGCTAATTAATTATTACCTAATTAGCGTATACGGCTCAGCTATAGAGCTTCAGAAATGTCATATTCATGATAAACGACACCGATACCCACGTGTGCAAGTTTTTTCATTTCTGAGCACTTTGAAAATTTTCAAAAGATTAGCTAATTAACTAACTAATTTGCATGTTTTAACATCATCGGATCGTAACAAACTTTAGATTCGTAATAAGCACGGCGTGATGTACTTTATGCAACAAAATATTAGCTTCACACTAATTATCCATTGAAAAATAAGGAATTTTTGTTTGAAATTGCTAAAAATAATCTAACATGCTTAACTAATTAGTTAAATACTAATTAACTAAAACAAATTTTGACAGAAATATATCTTTCGCCAGAAGGATATTAGGCCTTTCAAACAAACAAAAAAACAAAATCGGCCCAGTAGTCATTGAAGAGTTCTACGGACGGACATACGGTGCCGATTTTACCCCCTCTGACTAAAACAAAAACACTTCGCTTCGCTCCATTCAATTACATTAACTGTCAATAAATTAATACCAACTTCAAATATCATGTAATATTTATATATATAATTTGCCAGCTACATGGCTTACGTTGAAAAGAAAACGGTTTCGCCGTTGCAAATAACATCACGTTAACGAAACGCTGTTTTATAAAGTGCGATAACCTCTTAAAACAAAGAAAATTTGAATAAGAAGTTGCATTATGTGTGTGCAAACTTTGGTTAAAATTAATCTTTTGCTCGGCTTTCACAAGTAAAGAATTATTTGTCGCGATTCTGTTGTGCTAGTTATATATGTTTTGTGCCAAAAGGATCTTTAGTATCCGTCTAATAGGCAATATATATTATGTATAGACTGGATGGATGCTATGCTAAGACAGTTCTGTTTAGCGTCACTACAACGCTGAAAATGCTTATGCTAAATATTTAGCAATATTAATATTATACTAATTTTTAAGCATAGCTATGCTAAATATCTTGCAGTCCTTAAGCTTTGCTAAATATTAAGAGCAGGAACTTATTTTACTCTTTAAGCATAGCAATGATTCCAATGATTCGCCATAATTATGGTAAAGGAGGCCCCAAAACGTTTAACATAAATTAAGCATAATAAACACAATTATGATTTAAATTTAAGCAATATTGCTAAATATTAAATAGAGTTTTCAGCTTTGTTGTTGCTAATTTATGTATAATATTTAATAGCTAATTTTAAGTATAATTGTTCTTATTGCAAACTTTTAACAAAATATGATGCTTGATATTAAAACATTATTAATGCTAACTAACATTTAAGCCTAACTATGGTAAATTTTTATTAAGCATAAGCATTTTCTGTGAAGCATTGACCAATCAGCACAACCATATATTATATATTATTATAATTAGATACGTATAAAACTGTAGCTATTAAACTCGTTTAATGCACAACCGCACCGTACACAGTAAAAGCACTAATCATAACAACATGTATTATAATTGTGGTGAGAAAATGTTCTCTCACCTAATTTCAAAACCATCTCTGAAATCTGGAAAATCAAAAGTCAGTATCCGCCTTTCGCGGAATCGATGGGCCCACATTGAAATCTTGAGACAAATATTCCTAAGCCAGAAATGACAAAAGTAAAACACGAATGTCGGTCCAAATGCTTTTGCTTATTCTCTGGTTTTGACGATATTGGATAAATATTGAAGTTGCATATCTCTATATTTTCAGGTACTTTTAACTACCGTACAAATCTTTTCAGGCAACAAACAGCGTTTTAGTTTTACAAATAATTGCAATTAATACTTAGAAATACTATGTTTTACAGTTTGAGCAGGTTTGAAGATACAGTGACAATTTCAGCATCATTGGACCCAGACCGACGAGCCGGTTCAGAATATTAATAGTTCGACCACTTTTAAGAGATATTTTCAATTTTTCGGGTTGCTATGGTCTCTGGCACGTAAAATTTTCGTAAATAAACTTTGCTTTCTAAATGTGAAATTTTGTAAATCATTAAAACCGCATGGACGAGCTGAGTCGAATTTTGCTCTCTGTCCAATTAGTTCATGGGTTAACGACTCAGGGTTAGTCTAGGGCGTAGGCTTTAGGATTTCGCATAAATAGAAATAACTGATTAACCCGCGACTCGACTCATCTTTAGATTTAAATTCAGGAATGATATGTAAAATTACGTATTTATCCAGAAAAACATTCGAAAAATTTTGGGTACAAGGGGTGAAGGACCATTGGTAAACCATAAAACGTAAAAAATTTGTCATAAAAGTTGCTAAAATTGATATTTTTAAGCAGTCGAATGGTATTAAATTATCGTTTCATCTTCAAAATTAATCTATTTCGGGCTATTTTACTAAACGAAAAGGCCCAAAATATTTAGTATATAAGAAACTAAGAATTTAGAGACATTAATTAATCTTGAATATAGTTGAACTTGGGGTGGGTGTTTCCGGCAATTGTGGAGGAGAAGAAAATTTGGGAAGTTGAAAAAGTAGGATCCTACTCACTCCATCCCCACTGTTGAAAAGTCACTAGCCTGCAGCCAAAAGGTGCTGAGAGAGTTAAAATTTAAACCAAATACTGTCAGCCAGTTGCATTTTTTGTAACAACAGCAACACAATAACAGATTCTGACACAACATTGGTTGTTTTTGCGTAATTATTAATAATTCAGCGGGCTATTAAAGAGTAATTATGCCTGCGCGTTCATTATCCCATATCCCGACACCACATATAGTGAAAATTTTGTCACGTCATTCTGGCGGTTATCGTTTTACAGTCAAAAACTCTAAAATTCTGCTTGACCTGCGCGTCCATTATCCCATAGCCCGACACCACATATAGTGAAAATTTTGTCACGTCATTCTGGCGGTTATCGTTTTACAGTCAAAAACTCTAAAATTCTGCTTGACCTGCGCGTCCATTATCCCATAGCCGACACCACATATAGTGAAAATTTTGTCACGTCATTCCGGCGGTTATCGTTTTACAGTCAAAAACTCTAAAATTCTGCTTGATTTTGGGCTAAAGGTGGGCGTGCTTAATCCCTGCTCTTATAATTTGCGTTTTGCGTTATGTGCCGATTCAAATGCAAACAATAGTAAAAAAATCCGGATATCCACCCATCCGTTCCTGAGTTAAACGCTGTTGTTATAATAAAACTCTGTATTAGTGCGGTAACCAAAAATATTACAATCTTACGGCATAATATTTTTATTAAGTAATCAAGAACATGTTTTAACATTTTCTCTTCGTATTTCGAAAAGTTATTGCTCTCGTACCATAAAAATTACGTACAAAGAACAGTATATATACAAAAATTTGTAAACGTCCACAGACCACGGTGTCTAAAATAGCAAAGGTTCAAATACTTAGTACTGATAATTATTAATTAATGGTTAGTACCGGGTAAACACAGCTGAATATTTTAATCTTCGCTAATGTTGTAGTTATTCTTGACCATTTCTGCGTTCATTACAAGTGGACGTCTATGTCGTCTGTGACCCGGGTTTAAACTGAGGAATAGAAAGTCCTCCAGCTTTATATTACAACTCGAAGATGTCCAACCATCATGGTTTTTCTACAAAAAATAGTAAGAACAAATTAGATTACTGCAAAACCATACTATAGTTCATGATGTGTTTTCTCTACAGCTTTTTAGAACATGAAACTGAGCATGCTCTCATTGAATGAATAACTCATTGGGTACGACATTTAATTTATATGTTATAACAATACAAATTCTTGCTCGGATTATGATACGATGCGATTGCATATTTGTAATTATGTAACGCGTTATAGTGACTTAATTCAGGTACAGCCGGACTGTTATGGTACATTTGGAATTGATCGATTAGGTAGAACTGATGTAACTAACCTGTTTTCCAGCTTGGTTGCCTGTGGTTAACAAGGGATTCGGTTGGACTGTCGTTCAAGAATTTTTATTTTTCGACCATTAACAGTTTAACTCCTGAATTAGTTTGCGTATTGTGCAAGTTTCGAGAAATTTAAGTTAGTGCATCGGATTTAACCCCCTTTGTTTCGTTGTAATCGGCGCACGCAAACTATTGAACTATCTCAGAGCTGTCGCTCGATTTCTTAACCAACCTAGTAAAGCGAGAATTATTCAATTAAAGTAAATCAAGCGGTAACCCCAAACAGCGACATTAGTGAGTTGCAGGAGACAGTAGCATTGCTTGCGACTGCTCCCTTATTTCCTACTTAATAGGGTTATTATCGCAATTATAAGCCTTTAGTTAAGTTCTATACCATTTCCTGCGCTGTGAAAATTTGAGCCAAATCAGTTTCTTGCTATTATGCCAGTATCATACTAATTGTGGCTTAAAAATTGTCTTTGTTTAATACCAAACACAAAAAGAGCTGGGGAGATACGTCAATCTTTTCAAGGTTGAAGGCCGTGGCTATAATAAAATTCTCAAACCTATTTTTAAAGAAAGACGGATTATGACACTTTTATTAGATTTGGAATTTTTTCTTAAAAAAGGTAATACAACTGTTCGTCTTCTGTAGTATTAGCAACTCGCAAAGCGTGGGGAAACAGAGCAAGTGTGGCTACCCAGCGCTTAATGACCATCTCGCCGTTCTAATTTCAGCTCCCAGATACCCTAAAGTCCCGCGATAGCAATTATACACCGGCAATACAGTAAGGGCAGTACTAAAGTCATTTTAGTCATATATCAAAGCCGACAAACTAGTTATTTAATCTTCCAATGACCAAAAAGACGAAAACTATTGAAATTGTAAATCACCAAATTTTAAGAAAAATTATAATTTGAAGTATGGTTGTACGTTACCCAGCAGCTACCTTGTTTGATGTATATCATGCAAATACACTTGCTTTTAGCGTATTCACCAGCAATATAAACTTTTACATACCCAATAACCAACCCAATCCGATTTTAAAACAGTGAAAGAAACGTGTGTATCGGGCTAACTCTATACCTATTGTTCACCCCAACAAGCAGAAAACTTCCTTTGTAAAAAAATTTTGAAAATACCATTTTGATGATAAGTAAAGGGCTAGAGAATATAATTTATTTTTTGAAAAATGGTTTATCAGCTAAATTGGGTGAGCTATCTGTACGTATATTAACAGTAATCAATTTTCTTCGAATGGTTCAGAGAACTTGTTCTCTTACTGCTTTGTGAATTTTTTGGTTACTGGGAAAGTTTCCAAGTTAAATATTTGCCAGTGAAAAATCTGTGTGCTTTACTTTGGAAAAATATCCAGTCATCTAACTGCTGATCTTCAAGATGTAACGAAAATCATTTAACGTTATCACTCCTTTGCAATTCTGCACTTTATAGTTACAACGAGTTTAAATTTCAGGAATGATAAAAAAGCTACGGCGCAAATCGTGTTCCACTTCACGAGGACATGGTTTGTCAAAGAGTCGATCGTCGCCTGACTTGCTACACAGCAGCACAGCAATGCGCCAACCAGCTGCAGCGGATTTGACGCACTCGCAAGATATTACTTGTACTATGGGTAAGTAATTTCTTGAGACATTTTAAGTAATTTTTTATTTAAAAATATTTTTCGAGTATTATCCGAGTAGGTAACATTTGCTTTTCGGTTATCCTGACATGTCCTAAGCTCTTCAAAAGTGGAAGCCTTTCTTAGAATTTCCCACAACAAAATTGGTCAATTTTGAAAATACAGCGGAAATTTTGGTACCATTGGGCTCAGCTGTACCTGTCTCAGAAAATATACCTTTCGGCCGCTTTTATGACGATTTTTGGGTTCTCAAAGGTCCACCCTCGATATCCAAAATTCTCGAAAATTTTTTCACGATAAATGTATAAGTTTAAATATCGTTCGAAATACATTCACGAGCCGAGTCGAAAGGTGTGAAATGTAGCTGAATCGGTTCATGGGCAACGATTTGTCTTAGGCTATACCTTAGCCGTAGGATTTAATGCAAATTATAATAATCCTTTAACCCGTGAACCGATCGCGCTGCTTCCACTCAGCTTGTCAGTGCGGCTCCAATTGTATTTTAAAAAATGTTGGATACTAAAATGATCATTGGAACATTGGAGGATCATTCGGAACCAAAAAAAAAAAAATGTGATAAAACTGACTGATCTGGATAGTTTCTAATCAGCTCATGGAGCTGAATCGAATGGCACCAAAGTTTATGCTGTATATATCTTTTTAATTGATCAATTTCACTCCAGAGGGATGCTACGAAAGATCCAAAAATGGAAGGGGGCCGGTTGCCTACATTCATTTTATGATAACCCTATTAGTTGGTTTTTTCACGTTTGTCAGTAAAGACAATGAGTAATGCCCCACTCCTGCGCCAACCCTCTTGCGACACTCTTGCGCTCGTCTAATGACGATATGCAAGATCTGTCTGAAAATATTCAAAACTCAAATCAGTTAAGGTGCGTTCACACGTTCAAACGTTTTGCTGAAAATTTGAGCCTAACTTTGATCAAATTGTTAGCTTAGAATTTGAGGAAAAGTTTAAACTTCCAATACACCATCAGTATAGTAATTAATGTGCATACATGTTCGACCACCGTTAGTATAATAAATGTAGCATATAAACGATACTATATGATACGTGTATATACTTGTTTAGTTCATTTAACATAACAAGCGTTAGTTACGTCCAAACTCAGTGACATTTTAAGTAGCATATTAACAGGCACTGACACTGCCTACATACTTAACACCATCGCTAAAGTGATTTTAATCCTATAAATTGACATCGAGGATGACCTGTTTCTCATTTTTCATAAATATCCAGTTGGTGTTAGATAATGAAAACAATGGTTTAATAATCCACTTTTTGTGGTAAACTAATTTAAATTATAGTGTATTATCTAGTAATTGCTAAACCGATCTAATTTGGCTAAAAATTTCCTATTATATATATTACCTTGCGGAATTAGTACTCAGTCTATTCAATGTCTACCTTTTATAAATAAATGGAAATAACCTTTCAGGCTAAAATTAACTCATTTGTTGCTGTTGTATAACTCGAATTTTCACACTGCAGTAACTTTAGAGAGTGTATAGCGATATCATTGTAATATGTGAATAACAGGTTCTTCGATGCAACACAAGAATTATGTCCACATTTTGGACAGTGACCCATATAAATCAACTCGTTAGCATCCATCACGTTGGTATTGGCTGTCGGTATCCACATGTCTTTTTACGCATTATCAGACTGAGCTACAAACTGTTATAGCCGTAAATATTCAGGACTAAATGTAAATAAATTTTACCGGAAACTGTCTAGATTAAATACATGCTGTAACAGCTGACAAATAATGAACCAGTCGAATTTTGTTCAACCAAAAATATTTATTTTCGTAAAAGATGATAATGCAGGCATAATGGCTGCACCAGAATTCACGTCAACACACACCCCTGATGGCGTTTAGCTGCTAAACAGGTGTCTTGACACGGGCACACAGGTGTCTCTGCAGGTTTTGCTTTATAATTGTAATTCGGCCATCATTTATTGTTCTGCCTTCAAATATGGATAGTAGGCGAAATTGCGCTGTGTAAAATTAAATGTATGGCGTTCATGTTACTTGTCATGTAATATATATGTTATGTTTAATGAGATGGATTGACTGCAAATGTTCAATTTGTACTTAAATATGTGTGAGCAAAGGAAGCTTTGCCGTTCCCTATTTTCCAAAGTAAGTGGGCTGCGGTAATTGGGTTTGTAAAAGTGTTCAAACGTTTCAATAACGAGAATCAGCAAGGCAAGGTAACATAAGATATAATACATAATCTGACAGCAACAAAAGACTAAACGAAGAAACACATTAACAGATCACAATACATAATGATGGTGATCTATTTAGTGCGGAATAACTTACTTGATTTAGTGTAGCATTGTACATAGAACTACATGCATAATATCAATCAAATATGTTATATACGCCTTATGTGTTATGGTATAAGTAATAGTTGTAGCACAGCTATCGTGCGTTAAGTGATTTGTACGCGCGGTTGTGACGAGTCCAGACGGGTGCGTCAGCACGAGTTTGAACGAGTTAAATAACACAACCGTGCGTACAAATCACATGACGCACGCCTAGCCGTGCTACAGCTGACTTGTAATACAGCTAATATAGCTAAACGTGTGTTAAGTCATTTTGATGCACGGCTTTAACTATATAAGCTGTGTTACAATAGTTTGATAATCTCCAAAATCGCATATATACTTTTAATAAAATATTGTGCCTGTATATGAACGGAATGTGTAGCAATAATTGTTGTTTTGTGTTGTAGGTGGAATTCGTGGAGCACGATCGATCGACAGTGTTTCAGAGGACGTATTGCTACGAATCACGCTTCCATCAGGCAGTATTGTATTTTTTGCCGCCGATTCTAGGTACAGTGGAGTGTGCTTATAATGAATGCGAGTATATAAAATAGCTAAACTGCAGCTGTTACAGTGGAATGTTCTTTTTAGTCCCGACTCAATTGTCTAATATACAAAAATACAATATAAATATACTTACTATATATACTAAATATATTAATATACCCCTCTACTGTATCTGAAGGTGGATATAGTAAAATGTCTTTATAATGAATTTTTCAATTCGTCCTAGGAGATTCACCCCCTAGAAGCTGGGTGAACTCACCGGTGCGCAACGAGCCACCTTTGTAGTCACAGGCACGTTTAGACGATCCACCACTTTGTTATCAGCAACCTCTAAAACCTTTATAAAGACGGATACAGCACATCATAGCATTAGACTGAAAATCACTAAAATCATGCATAGCTCAAAGAGGGGTCCCAAGAGATATCGCTTTATCTAAAAATGGTACATTGGCTACAAATGAATTCTCTTTCAGCATCCCCGAAAATCTTTACAAACATAATTGCGACAAATTATAAAATAACTTGGAAATCACTATCGTACATCACTCCAAAGGAGTGTCCTACGGAATACAGTACCGTTCCAGAAAGGTACAGTGGTCACAGATATGTTCAGATGAATAATTCCATGATTTTCTGCAACCTCGAAAATCTTTTTAATCACAGATACAACAAATTAAAGCATCAATTTGAAAGCCACGAAATTATGGATGCTTCAATAAAGGGATTGCCAAGGGATACAGCACCATCCCAGAAGTCACGCAGCGGTCATATATACGTTTAAATGAGTCACTCCTTCTTCTCCACCAACTTTACAAACCTGTATAATAGTAGATGTAATAAATTATAGCATTAATTTGGAACATAATAAATAAAATTTTGGAGAAAATTTAGCTATTGAAAATGAAATGTCATTTTACAAATAAATATAAACATGTGTGTTTTTCTAGACGCCTCACACTATATATAGACTGCATAGATGCTACTTCATAAGGTATTTAACCGCGACATCATGAGGGTTGGCCCAAGTCATATTTAGACTGATATTACTATGTACCTCACACTTCGAGTAACAGAAGTTGGTTTTATTTAAAAATTTCTTGTAAAGTTCCGCTCTAGTATGATACCGTCGTTTTGAACAGTGCAATAAAATGGAAAATTCCGTGCGTTGTTTTCGTACGCAGACGTAAAAGTTAAAAATTAGGCTAGAAATAATGACAGTTTGGTTTTACATTAAAGATTTTTGTGGTTTGACATTTATTAAAGCTATCTTTTCAAGAAAATAATTGCAACTTTGTTAAAAGTTGATAATTCAAACTGTTCGAATTATTCTTAATGATGACTTGCTCACTGTTTTGCTGCAAGATAAACCATTGTGTGTTACAACAAAGCTATGTTGAGTAATTTGTTGGAACAACATGTATAAATTACATATACCGTTCTTTAGTCCAGAAAATTTGTCACTGCAAATGAAAATTTAACTTCTGCCAGTGCAGTTAAAGTAGGGAAAAGGATCATAGGCATAGGCAATTCATGGCAAATGCTAACCAAAAAATTGAAATTTCAACCACAAAAAGACAATTATTTAGCATTTAAACACATTCTGCAGTGCCAGATGTAAAATGAAAATCTTCAGTTTTTCACTGAAAATTTCACGTTTTACGCTACGGTCACTTGCAATATACAACTATTCTACTTGGCGAGAAGCTTTTTTTTTACGTTCAGATGTTTGTCTTTCATATCTTTTCATATTTTACTTTCTATCGTGCCCGAGGTACATCGAAAATCTTCAGTTTTTCACTAAAAATTGCACGTTTACTAACATGGTCACTTACAAAATACGTCTATTCTCCTTGTCGAGAAACATTATTTCCACTTATATAAGTTTTTCTGTATCTTTTCATACTTTCTCTTCTCATCTTTTCATCTTCGTACATTTTGGGGTGCCCGATGTAAAATGAAAATCTTCAGTTTTTTTCGCACTAAAACTTGCACGTTTTAGCCTATGATCACTCGCAGTATGCATCTATTTTCCTTTCCGAGAAACATTATTTCCATTTATATGTTTGTCTTTGTAGATCTTTTCAACCATTCATTTTCAATTTGTTTTCAAACGAAATAATTTTTTTATATTAAATTCCGTTTCGTTTTGAACGTCGAACTACGTCTTAAGTGAACGCAGCGGATCGTGAGCATAAGATTATAGTTTTGCGAGTAAACTATTAATGCTTCAGTGAAATATTAAGTAGCAGTCTTATAATAGAAACCGATGCAGTTTCATACGTCGGTAACAATTTTGTGTAAGCGAAACCTCGGACATTTGGCACCTGAGGGCCAAAATGTTGTTATCATTTGTATTTTTAGCTACAAATTATAATTGTTCTCAATATTAGCAAGAATTCATTATGAAGATTTCTTATGTAATTTCTGTATTTTTTCTAATTTATATACTTTTGTTTGCAATGATTGCTAGGCGGACAATGGTCTGGATATAAAATTTATTTTAGAGAATTTACAGTTTAAATAGATTTTCGGTAGACAGGTGCTAATTTATTTAATTTTACTGCTTAGAATTATATATATATATATAATAGTACAGAATTCTACAAAATATTAATATAATAATGCAATTTCTGTCGCTCTGTTTAAAATTTAGCGTATGTTTTCACTCAGTATCGATTGTTCTATTTAATTCAAGAACATGTTTTCGAAAGCTAGTGTACGCCTGCCTATAGTGTAAAGAACAATAGGAAACAAACGATGCTTCTAACTGCACTTACAGTTTTAATTGCTTGTACGCTTTGGTTTTACTTTACAATAGCTAACGGCAAAAATGATTTAATATGTTAATATTTTGTAATGTTTTTCGTATTTTCTATGGAATTTACGTTCGCATCGGCGACTAGTGGCCCAAATTTGTTTTCAAACGTTCAAATCTTCAAATTTATCGTAGAGATTATTGCAACGCACAAGCGTAGCCAGAAGCTTCTGCATGGGAAGATTACTGAATGTGCTAAGGCGGCGCAGCATCATCGAATCTTTCACATATAAACGAGAACATTACATTTCTTTATATACTTCAGGGGCACAGATGCTGCACGGGGGCACGATCTCCTTAGATACTTCCCGGTTATAACGGCGCTTTATACCTAAATATAACGATGTGTATATGATATACAAATATGGGTTTTCTCCAAAAACTTGATATTCTAATATAACTGAAAGGCGCCCAAATAAATTGCTTGCAGAGCAGCAATTTCCACTTTCACCATTTTACGGTTTCAACCAAAATACCAAATATACCAAGGAATGCGGATTTTAGTAAAAAATTCTGAAACAACTGTTCCCCCACAAAACATCTTTCACAATTCACCGAATATTTTTAGTTTAGATGCGTTGACGCTTCAAAATTTTTGCTCACATACTTTAAGGTTATACTTTGAAAAAATTTCGAGCGCACAATCTGAGCAAAAAGCTTGACGTCAGAACGCACTTATGAGATTATATCTCAGAATTTTCAAAATTTGTCGTAGTCAAGTGGCGATGTCTTAAAATCATATATGGAAACAAAGTTGTGTAAAACGGTAATCAAGCTGCCGTTCTTTGTACATATTAACAAGTTTAAAAATGACAAAGCAATCACAGGGTTCTTATAAGCATCATTTTTTAATTTCCAAACATGGCTTTCTTCCTTGTGTTCAAGCAAAACATTTCCGTAAAGACATCTCTTACCAAATGCTGTTAAATAACTAATACTCTGTTTGACACTATGTCAGTATTAAACTCTGCACTTTCTGCTTTTTGGTTTTCGGATAGAATTCAGTAAAAGAGTTTTAGCACACGCAAACATACAATTGTTTTCGTGGCATCGAAGTTTGTTTTATTATGAGTTGCTGCAGTGAACGTTGACTTAAATTCAGCATCGCTGCCTCCGGATAATTCAAAATTTTAATAATTAATTTTCATTTAATAATATATTTGGCCTTATCCCGCTTAGCTACCAAGCAGTGCTTGAATGCCAGTGTACCATTTTCATATAATATATCATATGCATACATATGTATTAATTTTCAAGTTATAGTAATAATATGTGTTGTGTATATGTGTTACACGAATATTTTAGTTCCATCAAGAGTGCATTAGGGAAAAGTATGACACTTCCCTACACTCACATGTTAGCCCGTGTCTGATGATACGAGCGTTTTCGGCCTGACCCCCAGTTCCTGGGTGGGGTAGGTCGGAATCCCCAGTTTTTTAGGGGGGGCAGCTCGGACCCCCAATTTTTGAGGGGTCGGTATAAGCAGCTGCCGATAAACCGATCCCCCTAGAAATTAGGGTTCCGACCTACCCCCCAAAAAAAACTGGGGGGGTCCGACCAACCCTCCCAGAAACTGGACTGGTCGGGGCATCTCGTCCAGGGATGTCATGGAAATGTAATTTGGATTCCCATTTCCATTCCATTTCCACGATAATATCGTGGAAATTTCCATTGAAATTTCCACGGAAATTTCGACGACATCAGATTCTAGATTTCAGTTATGAAATAAGTTGAAAAGAATTGACGATGTATGGAGCACGAAGATGATGTACATAAAAGTAGCACAATTTGTCATTGTGGTCCACGGTGAGTCTCTGCTCACTACCCGAACGTATTCTTGGTATCCCCATGGCCGTAGGGGCCGCGCCCAATAGCCGATGACAAGCAGCCACGGGCTCCGAGATCTGCTGCTAGATACAATCTTACAGGCTAAAAACTGTGCGAGCTTCTCCTCTGGCATAAGTTTTATCGCTCTAATGAACTCGTCATACTTATGATTCAAGCCCTTAGGTAAATCAGTAAACCCTGCAGTCAAATATTTTATGCGCCTTTGAACAACTGCTTTCTCTACAACTATAAAATCCATTTCAAAAGCACACTGCTTTGAGATAGACACAACATAAAGGTTTGCATGTAATTGAAAGCAGCCAACTGAACAAAAATTATTGGACCAATTTATTCTTTTACTTTTTTATACAAACACACTGCCAAAATATTCCCACAGCAAAATATTCCCATAATACAAACAACATTTTTCTACTTTTTAACATTTTGTTTGTTGTTTCATTGTTTCTTTCATTGCCTGCTTTTAACAAAACATATATCAGTATGACCGCTGTTTTAATCGGAGATTCAAACTTAAAATTTATTCGTCCTCGCATATCTTTTCCGTCTATAACCTTTTCCGGTAAAAGATTATTGCAAGTTTGGGGAAACGTTGACTCTTTTCAGTATCACAACGTCGTCTTTATTTATGCGGGAGTCAATGATTTGGCTAATACACCGGCTGTCGTTAATCGTCGTACTAATAAATGTCGCCGTCAAAAAGTTCCCAGAAACTTGCCAACAAGACTTAAACTTTTGCGCCGCGCTATGAGAATATATGCAACACTCATTCACGAACAATTTTTGTTCAAATTTCAATTCCATTTCCTCCAAAGTTCCTATTCCCTCGATGGAGAAAACGAAAAATACAGCCCAATGTCCCATTACTGTATCAACAGTTCAGACGCGAGGGTCAGGCGGCCTACGAAATCAACAGTTTATTTGAACATCTCAATCATAACTTTGTATTTCTTGATACCACCTGGCTGTACTTCAGTAAAGACGTTCCGGATAAGACTATGTTTCGCAAAGATGGTTATCATATTTCCAAGAAAGCAGCGGGTTCCATCGCTAATATTATCAACGAATTTTCAGCTGAGATCGGTGGATTGCTCGATTTTTAATGTAAGTATTTTTAACAAGTTTACCGTTTGTTATTAGTTAACTAACAAATACCGCCATGAGACCGGTTAGTATCATGACAACATAGACAGTTTATAGCTAGGGAACGGTTTGTACTTTTGTACCTAGCATCCGAAGAGACGGACTGGTACCTTCGAGACTGGAAATCAGAGATGCTGTTTATATCTGAAACTTAGATTTCTTGCTGGAAACTAGAGACAAGTTTGTATCTAGCAGCAGATCGCGCAGCCCCTGGCTGCTTGTCAACGGCTATCGCGCGCGGTCCCTACGGCGATGGGAATACCCAGAATACGTTCGGGTAGTGAGCAGAGACTCACCGTGGACCACAGTGACAATTTGTGCTACCCTTATTTACATCATCTTCGTACTCCATACATCGTCAATTCTTTTCAAATTATTTCAGCGGGTGTGGCCCCTAAGGCGATGGGGATGCCTAATATTTCATTAGGTAGTGAGATCTGGCTCACCGCGGACCAAAGCATGCCAAGTTTTTAAGAATTAAGTAATGCCAGAAAATATCCATATGGAAATGGAAATTTCCATCGTCCTGAAACAATTTCCATTCATTTCCATTTCCATGACATCAGCAATACGTAGCTTGTGCATTTGTACTTGGTTCATTACGTATTGCTTCTAAGGTATAAGTTGCTGTACCTCGGGCATAGACAAAGTAGTAAGGCTTGGCTAAATCTTTTAACGTTTCACATTGTGTCCGTAATATCCAGCGTGTTTCTTTGAAACAATCGTGGCGGTTTACCTTTTAAATAACTAGTGTAAAGCGGGTCAACCATGACGAGGCTGATAACTTACCCAAAGTTAAGTGATGGTAACGGCTAAGGGTACTCGCGAGGCGTGAAAGGCAAGGCTAAGTTAGCTGTAGCATAGTCGCCTTAGATCACGCTCCACAGAAGCTAAACTACAGTTACAATCAGAATTAAGGGCTCAAAAATCGAAAGAAGTTTTGTTCGATTTCGATGGTTTCCGTTTCAACTAAATTTAAACGAAAACCGATTAATTTAACGAATTTCGATCGCGTCAAAATAAAAAATAAATAAAAATGTTACTTTGCGTTTAATTTAATAAATTTCGATTGTGTTAAAATACAAAATATTTCAATAAAATGTTAGTTTGCGTTTAATTTATCGAATTTGGTTTATACGAATATCGATCGATTGCGTTATCGTTCTATGTCGTCTGCGTTAGATTTAATGTGCACTTAATTCAGATTGCAACGTACGGCATTTAGTCAAGCCATATTGGTTTGCGTAATATCCTTTTTATGATGCTTTTTTAATAAAAAAACAGTATTCATCATAATGGCAGCAGCAGTAGCAGGGTCGCACCTAGAAAACCCAAGAGAGCTAGTCAACTTGCGAATTTTTGGTTCGAGTCGACTTATAACATATAATTGGAGTTATATGTGGCCGATTATATGACTGAAGCGAAAAATCCTGTGTATTAGTCGTTGCTTTTTTAAACCAGTCCTCATTTTAAACTTATACATGCATATTGTTCAACGCAAAGTATTATCTTGTCATGTCTTCTATACAGGGGCGCAGTATCCGGAGGAGGGGGCACCACTCACTTTTGGAGAAAAATATGCCGCCCGCAGGAGGCCTACCCAAATTTTCCGGCAGTGCCCCTCTTTTTGATTGGTGTACTGCGTCCCTGCTCGGATCTATATTGTATTTAGATAATGAAATGTAATCCGCATCGTGTATGGGATCGTTGTCGACACCGGTACCACGGCGGTGCCCATCGGCCGCACGCTGGTTTTCCGTACAGCGAGAACGAGTCGCTCAGTCCACGGGGACCATTTCGGACGCCGATTCGATGCTCACGATGCCTGGATCGATTGTCAACGCCGGAAGTTCCGACGCTCTTAAAAGGGAGCCGAGCTAGACCCCGGCCGTATTAAATTATCAGGTCGTACAGACCATAGGCTAGACGTGATTATGAGAAACAGTTCTCCTCAGTCAATGATAAAATGAAAATGAAGTTCTTTTAAAACCATCAATCCATTGCACTGTATTAATAATCGAATTTAAATTTATGGTTTTGCATTTCAGTATTGATTTTTGTTTCAAAATTTCAGGTGAAATGTAATTATTAATCAGTAATATCATCGGAGATATATGTATAAGCTATCGATAATGTTATAAAAGTTTAAATTACTATTCGTAAATATAACATCGAATACATTATTTCGTATTTAATCTTATGGCCGCAACTGTTCATTTTTAATGCAATTATTATTGTACTACATACTTAGTGAGGATGTTTTCTTCTGACCGTACCGGTTTACACTAAGCACATCGCTGTGTACTGTGCAGCTGTTAGAATTCTTGGTATTGATTGCGGAGTTTGTAGTTTGACTGTCAAGCGAATAAAAAGAATCCGCTTACGCTCATTTAAGGTGTTTTCTGCGCTAATCTAGTCTTGGACAGAAACAAGTGCGAACTTAGCAACGTTCGGTTATAAACGAAAATTGCTCTGTTCCATAACGTTTCACGCCTGTTACTGAGGCAGCGATTACGTTTACCGATTCAAGACGGCAAGCAAACTTGTCGGATTCATGTTGCCACATTTAAGTCAAGACTGAAAATTGTCGTGTTTATTGATATGGTTAACCGCTTAATAAGAATATGCGGAAGTAAATTATTAACCATGAAGCTCATTGTCACAAAGCGTGTAAAATTTTCCACTTATTGGTGCATGTTTGCGGTTGAGGTTAAAAAGCTCATGATCTCTTTCGATCTGCTTTTAACGAGGACCGAGCTGTGGAGACGTATATTTAGACCGTAGGCGATCACAGAAATGTTCTGGCATAGCATTTCAATTTCTGTGACACAAGTGTTCGCGCAAGTTTGATCGGTCGTGATAAAGCTAAAACTCTATTCAGCTGAAATTTCCTAGAACACCTGCACTTATAAACTTATTTTTGTACTTCACTGTATCAAGTGTATTGTCAGAGAACAGCTACAACTGATATTTCATTTTGCCTAGACCGCATACACTGTCGGCGTTGAAATCCCGTGACTCCCAAAATCACTCGTTTGATGCAAATATTACACTTGGGTTACCCAAACAAAATCCAAAATAATTTTAAAACTCCATCAATTTCTTCAAACTACTACTGCTAAATCCTTGCATAATTTATGGATTCGAAGTTTCTTTCAGCCTAGTGCTCACTTGAAATCGTTTTGAAAAAGCAACACTGTATTAGATATCAATCGGCGATGCTTTACAAAGCTTAATGTGTGGAGTACATGCCATTGAGTCTTAATGGTCTTCGGTCATGGCATTTTTTAAAAACATTAGCGTGATGATACTATGTTGCGATTATGTTATGACAGAGAGTAGCAGGTTCTTGAAAGTTCATAGAGTTTGTGCTCATGTATTTTTCTTGCGCAAAAAAGCCGTTCAGCCTAATCGAACGTCAATTTCATCGAAAGCTGTACATGATGTATGAACTTGCGAACGGAGCTAACGGTTTTGAATATCACCAAATGAACTGGCGTACCAAATGGTAATATCAGATAGGCTGTAATGTGATCCTAAATCTGATCGAATCGAATTGGACTCAGTGTGAACACTACCGTATAGATCATGCAAATAATTTATTGTGCTTGATATGTAGCATAATCAGGTCTGTTACATTCTGTCGTTCACGCGTTATGGAAACTTATGTGTTATTTAGTTTTAGTATTGTACAGCGGTGTATGTATTGTAAGGACGAACGGCGTTTCAGCATGAATTCTGCGTGGTAAGATTTTGACCAAAGATGTACCTTTTACAACCTTTGCTCGGCCGAAGTTGATCTTATCACCTTGATACATCGTCCTTTGTAATCGAGTCGGAGAATTTAGATATTAACGAGTGTATGCATATTTTTAGTCGATATGCTTTCTACATTTTTCACACGCGACACAAGTGAATTTGCTGGAAGGGTAATTTCACCAGATATCGTTCAGCTCTTCGAAACAATTCTTTTTACTTGTATGTCGCACATATAACTGGTAATTACTAAGTACAAGAGTAATATAGATTTTGGCAAATAATTTTATTTGCCACTAGAGATGAGAATTTATGCTTTAGGCTCTGCCCTACCCTTGATACGGGTCGGCCATGATGTCTGAAGCACAGATCAAGAGCCTAAGATCTGTCTACGAGAGCCTAACTTGTGTTTCTGAATAAGCAGTTGTCGGCTCTGAACAGCAAGAAGAGTCGACGTATAAACTTGCCTTGCCGTTTGAAAGCTTTAAAAACAACTATATAGTAAGCTAGTTTGTCAGTTTGCAGAACGTATGTTTTGTGTAAATATTGAATCGCACAATTTCATTTTATTAAGAGCCGTGTCGGCACTTTGTCACTTATATTTACCGCGTAATAGAATATTATAACTGAGCATGTAACTTTGTGATTCCGATGTTTCATTGCTTTCGTTACCGAGAATCACACAAATCCGATTCGAGTCGATAAGTTTTTAATTGGGTCGTTGGGGATCCGCCCATATTTAAGGTATAACTTTTCTGGTAGGTGTTGGGTTAGTAATTAGTAATCGCTGCAGAGCTGGAATAGGGTTGCTTAAAGTGACCCGGTTATAATAAAACGCTATTGGCTGAAAAGCACATTACTAATGCTACTCATACTTGAGATTATTGTACTTTTAATATTTTGTGAAATTCTTCATATATTGCTTTTATGTTTGCACAATGTGACAATGCGAGTTTCACAGTCTATCTTTTCGCAAATTCCAATACGCTTCGTTGGTTTTAGTATATAACAGTTAGCCTTATCATCGGTTAATGAAAAATCGGGTCATATGCCGATTTGCTAGTGAACCGGGTCCAGGTCTGAATCGCAGCCATCTTGAGGTATAACTTTTTTTATAACACTTTTCTCTTAGAGCAGCAATTTATTTTCATGCAGTAAAATCCAACACTTAAACATAGTATCCCTAGTTGAATGTTCAAAATAATCGCTAAATGGTTTTTTACTTGCATCATGATAATTGATGTGCTGTGCTTAAGGGCTAAACGCGTTGCTTTAAGTGCAAGCCATAGGGGCTTAGAATGTTAAATTCTGCCATTTTAAATCTTTTAGCATATATATTTGGTAGTGGTTCAAGTTTGGTATGTTTCAGCTTATTTATATCAAGCGCCTTGTTCGGCGAATTCCCAGCTTTCGTAAAACTTGTTGGGCTTTAATAATTGAAAAAGGAGACTCAAGTAAAACCGGCAACATAATATTCACGCCAAGCTATATCTATAATAATTTACCGTTTATACTAGTGCCTACAGATTATATTGCAAAAATGATTACAAATTCATTTGAACCGTCGGCATCGTAAACTTCAGCTTGGACTCAGAACTCAGCTTCTAGCTCAAACTCAGAACGATATCTGTCCGATATCAGCGACCTGGAGGACTTCAAACGTAAACTACATATCAGCAGAGGTCAGAAATTGTGTTACTACATAGTTAAATATATATTATATATACAATATACAAATACAATACATATAACTAATATACAATACCTGGTATGTTTACAATACAAAGTTCTTAATTAAACTACATGCATGATGTAGTTACCTTACATTAGTACATTTAGTGTGCATACAGTATAGTAAACTTTGGTATTGTGGACACTTTTGACCAACGCCTATACAACGTACATAAAGTTATTCGGGTTATGTTGACACTCCACTCCGGTAAAGTCGACATCGCTCGGGTAAAGTCGACACTCACAATCTTCAATTAAAATTTTAATGAATTTAATGAATATTTCAAATACTACTTGCAGCAAATAACTTTAAGCGTTAAGTGGACATTGGCTGCATAACCTGAAAATGTGCATGTCGACTTGGTATATGATGATGGGCATTGTAATTTACATAAACACCGATCAGCCTTATGAACGTCATAAGAAGCCCACGCGTTGTCATATACAATATCAAATTAACTTGCTGGTGCCTGACTTCCTGTTCTCTATAATACATGAAAAATCTGTTTTCCCAAGACTAAATTCTATAAACTTTGCTTACCACAGTTGGGCAAAAAAATTTAGCAAGGCAAGGAGATACTAGGCCAAGATAGTTTACTAATTGCTTCAAAGCACGACTTGCAAAAATATGTTGATTTAGTAGAAACACCACAAGTGTTCTCGTGACCCCAGTTGTAACATTCAATGCATTGCAACCATTGTCCATTGCTGCGATCCTTTCTGTAATCAGTTCCGCAATGCTCGCAGATACACTCCCGCTTGCCACCCCGCTTTTTTGGTTTGAAATCTACGGCCTTGTCAGGCTTGGGATTTAGAACCCCCTTAGGCTCACGCATTCGCGATAATTTGGCTTCTGCAATATCGGCGTTGCTCCCAACAGGCACCACGAGGCTGCTAAACGTAATGTTAGACTGCTGTGATTCATATATCGGCGACGAATGGCGAATACCATCGTACTCCATAGGTTGAAGCGTCGTGTAGCTGCAGTCTTGAGTAGATTCATCCAATCCAACTACTTCCGTTACCGTTTGGCACTGACCGATTGGAATATCCATCTCCGTAAACACTTCCGGCTCACGATCAACAGCAAACCCTTCCATTTGAACTGGAAAACCTTTGTCAAACCCGCGTGCACAACTTTGGCCTTCCAACTTACTAAACTCCATATTATCTGACAAGCTGGTTTGCGGATTACTTGACGTAGTCGGCCTTTCATCTTGGTGTGACCTTGAAAGTAAGGCATCGGATACGGCGGAAGATTGAACGTTAACTGCGCTTTCATTAAACGGGTATATTCCGGTTTTTCGAAATCCATTGATGATAACTTCAGGCTTTTGGCGAAAACAGTTCCATGCTTTAGCGAACACAGGCCCAAAGGTTGATCGGTCTAGGGTTTTGGAGTTTTTTGACTGAAGTTTGCTACACACTGTTCCCATGACTTCTTGAATGTAGCAAATCCGCTAACATCCAATGGCTGCAGAATGCTGGATGTGTGCGATGGGATTGATAAAAGTTTAACAGAGTTTTGCTCTGCTAAGTCGAAAAGCTCGTGATTATTTTCGTGAGACGAATG
This sequence comes from Trileptium ribeirensis, assembly GCA_030248225.1. Taxonomy (NCBI): domain Eukaryota; kingdom Metazoa; phylum Nematoda; class Enoplea; order Enoplida; family Thoracostomopsidae; genus Trileptium; species Trileptium ribeirensis. The sequence continues at coordinate 625 of JASANE010003404.1, read as the reverse complement.
ACCGTCCATTATTATTATATCGTATTCATCTGGAAACAATGGATCTCTATGTTCGAGAAATACTTCCTTGAACCATTGTGTAGTCAAGGACTTATCGGTCCACCCATTCGCGGAACAAACTACAACTGTTCCATGCGGCATGCCTTCGCGATGCTGCTCCAGAATTGTTTTCCCTTTGAAAATAACCATCGGCGGTAACACTGTTCTGGCAGCATTAGCGCAAGCTACAATTGTTGTGGTTGATCCTTTTTCGGTCGGCGAAACAAACGGCACATTCTTTGATCCTTTCTTTGCTAACACTTTTCGTTTCCTTTCCGGAACAATAGTAATTCCTGTTTCGTCCATGTTATAAATTCTGTGAGCTTTGTCTAATGCATTGTACTTAGTTAGGACTTGTTTCATGCGCTGAAAGTGACGAGAAACTCTATCACTGTTCAATGCCAAAACCCTGTTAATTGAGATGTTTTGTGCGCAGCGTTTGACAATTTCTGGGTGGCGTCGTTTGAATCCACACCACCATGCCCATCCGGCTATTTTTTTCTGGTGGTTGAAATCGTGCGGTATCTCCCTTAGGTCACAAAATGTATAAGCCAAAGCACGCACATTTTCAACCGTTAATGGAAAC
>JASANE010003402.1:0-28224 GCA_030248225.1 Trileptium ribeirensis | reverse complement strand
TGGAATAGTTACCGAAACTGAGAAGACCAATAGTGTCATAACAAGAGCAATATTGTTCTGACCTGCCTCTTCTAGGTTCTCGCTAAGTTTTTCAGTGGGGGAAGAGCAGCCCGGTTTATACAAGCCGCATTTCCTGGGCAGTGTAATCAAAAGTACGAACTTTATAAAAGGTGCGCGACATATTTTACAATTTAGAGGTAAATTTTTATGTTATACGTGTAACAAATTCCATACGGATCGTTACGAGGTGGATAATCCTGACCACAGCCTAATGGCAAACATTTATCGAGAAACCCATAATTCTAACCACACGATAATGGTCAACTTTTATGGTAATTGTGACCACAACCCAATGGTCAACATTTTTTCGAACAAAAATAAGTCTGACCACAGTGCAATGGTCAACATTTCTCGATTACCAAAAAATCCTGTCCACAGTGTAATGGACAACATTTTAGCGAATACCAAAAAATCCCGTCCATAGTGTAATGGTCAACATTTAGTTGAGTTCCCCAATAATCATGACCACGTGTATAGTGGCCAACTTTTCCGAAATTCTGTCACCAGTTCCTCCCCAACCTGGAACACCCTACGGGAATAGCCCAAAAGGGTACGGAACCCACCCTCGCCTTACAATACGTATATCTATGTAAGTAGAATCAATTAACCGCCTCTGCGCAAGTAAACATATGAACTGAGTCCCTCTGTATATACCCATCGACCATGAAAACCCTGTTGTCACTTCGTAGGTAAACCGCCTAACTGGCACAAACCACGAACCACAGTACATACGTAAACCGGTAATTGATATAATTCGCAAGATTCATACAGTTATATAAGTATATAATTACAACGAATCAGAAATTATCCGGTAAATAGGTAAATAATTGAAACAAAAGCTGAAATCAAAGTATATATGTACGTGATCGGAACAGAAGCGAAGCAGTCTCATATGTATCTGTACGTAGGGTAAACGGAGTAATTAGGTTTATGAGTCCCGCTATGTAACCGCCTTGCATTTTTATAATATTCGGCCTGCACCGCCGACATTGTTTTTGATCAAGATGGGTATCGCTGTGGGTATTCCAGGGATGGATAATCGTCAAGGAATTGTTGCCGTATATATAAATATCTATATAATTATATATATAGATTGACCGTAGTGTTATTAAAGGCACGCCTTGTTATATACATTGGCATCATCACCGATTTTTTCCATGTTTTTGTTAGCCATAAAGGCATCGTTGGTGTCCCTACTTGAATTACGTATCATTATCATCGTTCTTGTTATACTTTTTGATGGCCATAAAGGCACGTTTTCGATATATGTTACCATAACCGTATAATATTGTTAAGTACCATTAAATCGATGTTGTTTCTTCGTCACGTGTTTTTAGGGTACACGATCCAGTCGCTTGAATGGATAAATTTTAACCATTGGTATATGAATGCTATACTATATTCATACCGTTCATTGTCATTGTATGAGGCCATAAAAGCGCCGCCCTATTGTTACAATTTCGTACTGTTTTATGATCGTGCCGTATTATATCTGCACTATTTATTGGATTGATCAGGCCATAAAAGCACCTGCATTTAACGATGTTATAATGTACCTTGTTTGTAGTACTTTGTTGCAATTTTTGTAACTTTCAGGTTGGAAGTACGACTGATAGAGTGTAATCTATTTGGGATAATTTTAGGAGGAATTTTAGGGATTTTACGCACGCAAAATGATATTTTATAGTAGCCGAATGTGAGTATGGCGAGCTCTTGCCATATTTTCGATTTGTCGAGAATTTTAGGACGGTACGACTCCCCCCGCTGAACCCAGTATAGAGCACTTAGGCAGGATATTGCCCTACCCCGAATGGTAGGACCTCGAGATTAGTTACAAATTGTCATTAGAACGGTTGGCCGCGACGAACATCCGTCACGACCGTCCTCACGAATGAGGACCACAAAAAAGGTGACTGCTCGCTCGAAAGCGAACAGCAATTGAGAGAATATCCCGAAATTTTTAAGTAAAACTGCACGTTATCAAGTTTACCAGTGTTGGAGTTTCAGAAGCACACTGGTAATTTGCGAAGATAAATGAAATATTATCTACCAGCGTTCAATCTCGCTTGTTGAGATAAGAAACAAAAATGAAAATTTATGGAGTTTAGAAACCAAAAGTATCGGCTCCGGCCCTAACTCCGGAACCGTTGGGAATTCCGAAATTTTGTACTCAACATTTCTTATAGGAAATTTTACGGTCTTTCGAATGAGCCCGGTTTCGTGGAAATCCGACCCGGATCCACGGACTTAGGAGCAAATTAGTATGTACGTAAACGGATAAAAGACAGTTAATTAAGTAACTTAACGAAAGTTAGTCACAAAAATATATATAGTATCGTTGCAACCGCCAGAGCCGAGGCCTTCTTTTGAGCCCGGACCGGTCCCGCTGTGCCCACTTTTAGGTACCCACCCATACGAAGATTCTAGAAATGACGCCACGACCGGCGTGTAACCCCTCATTAGATTCCCCTTGGCAAGACTAACCCAAAATATGTAAAACACCCCAGAAAAGTGCACCCCGAACCCAGTTGAACCGTTTAAAACACCCTTCCCGGGAAAAAATTTGGCATGGACCCTCCCCCGAGAGTATATTTCCCCCTGTAGACCGAATACGGTCCTGTTACATATGGTTTTGCTCGGACAGACCTACTGAGTCCGAAACCGAGGCTCATTTGGCACTTCGGCCATCCCTCAGCAACGCTCACCCTCCTTTTTACCCCTTCGCTTTGGTTTCTTTTCCTTTGTTTACATAAGCCGTGTCGACTAACCCCAATCCCGTATATATTTGTATAAAGTTTATATAAAATAAATATGTACCCCAACGGTTAAATTTATAAGGTTATTAAACAAACAACGAGTATATACGCTACTTATATGCATTCGCACGAACTGTACACTTTCTTTTGATACGAAGCCGATACTTATACTTAATCAATGAAATAGGCCATATTGAGCTTGTACGGCAGTTGGTCCACCGCTGAATACATCGCTGCTTCGATATGAGAACAGTTGTTAGTAAGCTGGAGAACTTGCTTAAGTAAACAGGGTCTAAACGTAGCTGTTAGATTAGTGCAACTTTCATATTAAGTTTATACAAAGTTTGGTGGCTGAAGCTTCTTATCAGCCGATATTTTATAGAAGCCGGACATAACATATAAAGTTTGGAAGTATGTATCAATTTTATTTGGATGGTCGGGGTGTCCGTTTCTGGACGTACGTGTATGTTATTGCCGTACCACACTAATATTTGTATAAAATTGGCTTGATGTACGGTTTGCTGTTACAGCTTGGTGGAAGGCTTGAGTTTGTGGTTTATTATAGTTTTGGAGTAATAAATCATATTAGTTAGATAAATTTTATATCAAACTTGGACATTAAATTTGTCCAAAAATGTTAGGAATTCGCGATGATAAGAGTATTTACTTAATTGGGTAAGATTGAAGCAGTGAACGGACCAAAAGTGCTGAATAAGCACTTCAACGGTCCACAATTTGAAATTTTAAATTTTTGAAATCCCAGTATAAAAGCAGAACCGCGTAAACAAGTGAGCGTTCAGTGCGACTTCGGCAGCGCAGAGTTCGGTCGTTTTGCAGACCGGATCTGACGCTTCTCTAGAGCTTTATTCATCAATGGATTTTCGTTTTTGGCTTTCTCTTTGGCTTGGGCGATTGGACGGACGTGTGCGATGGACGTCGACACAAAGGATTCAAATTTGTAAGTGTGGACAGGGAGGTGTAGGCTGAATACCGAGTGACGTTAATGTGAGTTAGCGCTTGCCCCGAGAACATTTAAAGTAGATATGAGTAGTTTATAATGATCAACCGTGAGTTAAGTTTCCATGGACTCCCTGTCCATACTGACGTTTACATGATAGCTCCGCCCGTCCTAGCTTGTCCCTCAGTCCCTTGACAGTGGAAGGCCGCTCTTGCAATCTAGATAACCGCCGAAGTCGAACTGGACCTCCCTCGCTCATTGAAATTAGGGCACAAATAACACGCGTCACTCGCGTTAAGAGTTCATTTACATGTTTCCCTGAGCTGAGTTAGGATTGGAAAATATGAGTATTGAGTTGACCGAGGTTAAACAAACCCTGTTTGGAACGGAAACTGTTAATTGAACTCCGAATCATCCGAACTCATGTAGTACCAGCTTTTGCCAAGCGCTTCTCAAAGATTTTGTTCAAGATTTTCTTTGTTTTCTCGTTTTCGTTGCGCACAAGGTGGCCCGTTGTTTCTGCTGTTTAGTGAGAATAGCATAGGTGGAAATTGTTTACTGGAGAGATCCAAAGTTATCGCTGGAACGCAGTTAAATTTTGGCAGTGAGTTTATAGCACTGTAGGTATCGTCCGCCTACGAACACTTCGCCGACACGCTAATTCAACGTCCCGCGAATGAGAAACCTCGCCTAAGTCGAAAATTGTTATATCTTAGGAATTATACTAAAGTTTTGATTCAAATTTTACCCGGATCTCGAGCAGGGTCCGAGTCATCGATTCAGCACTTAAGACGTTCAAATATTATGTCGGGATCATAAACCCGACGGCCTTGAAGGGGCCTGTCTCGCCTAAAATAGCAAAAGTCAGGTATTTCAAAATCTACTCCGGGAATTTTGTTAGGATTTTGTCAGTTTCTTCGTAATGCTCTCGGTTAATGAATGTACTAATAAAACCTGTCGATTTTCCCTCGGAACCCTAAACCCGATGGCCTTGAAGGGGCCTACCCCCACCAAAATGTAAAGTCAAGATTAAAATCGAAGTATTTTAAGTGTTTCCCCAGGAATTTTGCTGAAACCCTGACAGTTTCTTTGTAAGACTGTCTACTAATGAATAGAATTTTGGACATATCGGGTTCGAGTCAGAACCACAAACCCGACGGCCTTGAAGTGGCCTGACCCTGTCAAAAATGTGAATGCATGGTTAAAATTAAAGTATTTCAAGATTCCCTCCAGGAATCTTGGTGAAACTCTCGCGGTTTCTTCGTAAGTATGTCTACTTTTATATATCATCACAGAATTCAACTTTATTATGTTGGAATCACAAACCCGACGGCCCGATAGGGATCCGTCCTTACCCGAACTTCGCACGTTAATAACGTGACATCTATCCCAGGAATTTTAATGATTTTTTCTCGCATGTATAGAGGCCATTTAGGCCTTTCGTTTAAGCTATTGAGCCCGGCAAAGCCGAGGCCCGTTCAAAAGTTATAAGCAGTTCAGACCCGAACCGCACAATCGTCGTTCGGATAGCAGTTCAAACTTCACAAATTAGACTGTTTTCGCGAGTCTGCTTCGGTCTTGTTTTACATGTCTTTTGGCTGCGGAAAGGTAAATATTAATTTCCCCAGCGTTGATAAGTTATACTACCAACGAAAACATTTTAAATTTTAAGGTTATAGAAGTCGCTAAATGCGACATCGCGTCTATCGGGCCTTAGCCCGACGGACCATTTTTGTGAGGACCGTTGACCCGGTCCTAGAAAATCGATACGTAAGGTCGAGTCCAGCCTCTGTGCAAAATTGCACTGAGAAATACCGCAAAATTGAGAAGTTATTGGAAGTCAAAAGGTTCCCTCAGACCCAATCGAACTGTGCTCCGAATTTAGCTCGAATATTGCGAACCAAGCAATTTAAGGAGACAAATTCAGTAGGATTAAGCTAGACAATTTATTACGGTTGTCCCGACAACCGGGGCCTCCGTTTACTGCGTCACTTCGCCGAGCAGAAATTGCTCGAAATAACAGCTAAACTTTAGTACTAAATAGAACGTGTTCTTGAGAGTTTTTCAAGCCGAATTAACTCAAGTTTGAGCATCTTTAGGACTGTGCCGATGACCTGCGAGTCATCGCCGCCAATAATACTCGTTTTAATGAAAATTTATACGCACCGCGACATGGTTTTTAACTCTGCCTGTACGTTTCAAAGTTGACACAAATTTGTATAGTGATCTCGCACTGTCACTGTCCGGCAATAATTAATCCCACCCAGGACAAATGTTTGGATGATATGATGAGTCACGGACCCCGCTCGCATTGATTTCTGGCAATAAATTTAGATTGGGAAAGGCTCGAAACTCAGTCCCAACTTCAGTCTACCGGGACCCGTAAGCTGTTCGAAAGACAAGTCCGCCCAATCGTTCCTTTTTATATAGTTATAACTCCCGTTGGTGTACTCGAAATGTTTGTTTTTGTAGTGATCTAGATCATGGATTAACCGGAGTGAGAGACCCAATTCTATTGCGTTTGCGAAATGATTGCATAGGGAACAAGAGTCAAAATTATGTAGCATATTTGGACATTTCATGACAAGCTTTACATGGTTATTCTAAGTACGTATGTATGTATGTGAGTAGGACAGGACTAATCTCGTAGCGTCGTCGCACCCTTAGAAAAGAATTCAGGAGTCGTACCGAAGAACATTACATCGCATTGTTATGGTTGTAATAAGTGTTATCATATCAAATTGTTGTATTATGTTGTCATAGGCTAACCTCATCGCTACTAACTGCGAGTATAAGTAACCGATTGTCATGTACCATAGTTTTGTGATTTGAATGAAAGATGAAGTCTCGCAAACGTCCCGTTGCACGCTCATCCCCGTATACCCCTCCTCGTTTCCGCCTTTCGCTTACCCGAACCCATCGTTGTGTCGGAGTACCCTTCCTGCCGGCAAGCATAGTACCGAGCAAATAGTTAGTTCGATGGCGCCTTTATTTTATCGATAACTAACCGTAGCACCTATCGGTACAGAATTTTGATGGACCCACTGTTTTTCATGAGTAAGGTAAGCGCAGCTGTCATAAGATAAGGCTTCACAGTAGACGCCGTGATTTGACCCAGCTGTGAGAGTTCAGTAAAAAAGGCGATGACTCCGCAACCCTCCCCAATTGAAGCTCTGCTCATTTTGTATTAGCGTGCCATAATTGTGACATAACACTTATTGTATTTGCCCGTACAATATGTATCTGTCCGTGTACCCATAAGTTCTTGTGCAACTCATCAATAAATGCTCACTGAAAACTCGAATTGTGCAAGTGTTTTGTTGACCCGTAGTAGCGCTAGGAACAAAAGGGGTTTGAAATCCGTCACCCCAAATCGACGACCCACGTTCAGGTTTGACACGCGCATCGAAGAAGCAAACCTCAGCGTGACTCGCCGATTACATATAAGTTTGTTGATTATTGCTGTTGTATAGGTACGACTGGTACGACTCACACACAGAAAAGAAAAAATTGTAAACTCACGCTGAGCGCCCGACATAGGAAATTTAGATACGCGCGGATCCGACGTTAAACGTCTAACGATTTGTCGGACCCTAGTGGGGGCCACTGGCTAAAGTATAACGAATTAACCGTTTCGGGAAAGTTAAAACCAATTTCGATTAGACTCAAATACCTAGAATTTTACACTTCCCGGGTTGGACGTGGATAGGGAATAGCGGTATGGTCTCTTTGGCCTGTGAGCAGGTGACGGAGCCGACCTCCCTGGGGACCTCAAAGGTAGTACCTCGTAGACTACGTGCGCAACCCGTCCGGCAGGATCAGAACACATCCTGTGAAGCGCTCCTGCGGCTTGCTAAGCTCCGTCATTTCTTGGGCCTGACTCGCGTGGGAAAGGAAATTCGAGCAATGGAAACCCATCAGGTCCGCCCTTGAAGTCACGATAGCCGGGGTCGTATGGGCATTACGTCAGGGAAGTGCATAATGCAGCAGCGTCACGTCGATTTTATTACATACGACAAAAAAGCCTTGTGCAAGCACAATACAAACTGCTACTCTTAAAGCGAGCGCACCGGAGCGAGATCGGCTATTTTGCCATTTTTGCCATTTTGCCGTTCAAATTAAGTTTCCTCAGCTCATTTTAAAGTTCATCAGGACAACACCATATAGACCAGTAATACATTAAAAGCAACGAACCACATCACAGCCATATTAACAGCACATATCAGGAACCCTTTATATATTTCACCAGTGACCAAAAACAAAAATATTTTTTAAATTTTTAAAAAGCATTCACTAGAAATTAAAATTTATGCGCTATTCTTCACACTGAATGCACCTAGTATTGGATATAAACCACACAAACAGAATTGTTTTCATAATATCTAGCGAAAACTTACACACGAATATTAGCCCTCCACGTGCAGTTAACTTCAAAAAATTCAACATTATTTGACATTTTTGGTGCCAAAATTTAGCAAAATTAGCCCCTGCAGGATTAAGGACATGTAAAATGTATGTTTAAAATCACGAAACAATCCTCTCAGCGGGTCAAAAACGATATTAACCCATCACAAGAAATCAATTTAATTCAAATTTTGAAATTTTCCCTTTTCAATATATTCTTAAGCTTTGATTCGTAATTCGGATAGTACAAAATCGACAAAAAATTTTTAAGAGCAAAATTGTAGCTACCCATGAGGAGATTCCATTTAATTTTTGATATGATGCCTCTGAAAAATTAAGTAGTGGTTCAACAGTCAGGTGCCGCCTAAAATTTAGCTCCGTCAACACAACGCTGAATTAAACCTTCATGCAACTGCAATAATTTACCAGACCTCTAGAAAAATACTAGGTGCAGAACGTTGGATATATTGACGTACTTTCACCTGTCACGCATTGTTATAAACAATTATGTGGTTCTTCTATTAATTGCTATATTGTTAACATTGTTAACAACAATTATATTGGTACATTTTGCATGCAATGGCAATATCTGTTACCGTCAACGAATATATACGCATCACATTAATTTACAGGTACAGGTCAACAGATATCATTATTTTAGGACAGATTAACAATCTAAATTAAAGGTACATGAAAAGCATTATTTGGATAATCAGACGTCCGTCCCATCATATAATTAAGCAATTTATTTCCGATGCATATTTTTCAAATTACCGTATTGTACGGTGTGTGTAAATTATGAAATAGTACTTGAATCTGCTGAAGCAGCTGCAAACCCATAAAAATAAACCCGCGTAACAGCTAATATTCCAAACTACTCTGACATACGTTTACACGTCACCGCAAACATCGTTAAAGTAATGAATTACCTTGCTCACAACAATAATGCTTATTTACCTCTACACAGCAACCATGAGCAATTGCCTGCGTTCTATTGACTGGTTGTCCATCAAAATATGTAATGCCATGCTGATCATCAGTGCAGGAAGTAAATGGAACTTGATTAAGCTTTGTTCCCAAATCGGCTTTTTTAGCGGTTAAAGCTTTGCAATAGCTATTATACAGTTGTTGACTAAACGGTACAATTCCGTCAATACGAAGGCGAATATTGTTTTGAAGGCATTTCTTGAGCAACTGAACTTTCGAAGAAATAGAACCAGTATAGCTCACCGGAGACTTTGACGTTACAAAAACAGAATGTTCAATAAGTTGAGCGATGGACAAAACATTTTGCCGAGAAACGGTTGGGTCACCATAGCCCTTGAGATCAGATTCTAGCGTTGACAAAATAAGAGATAAACAACTTTCCCGTTTAGAAACCAAAAGTTTTTCAATGCGACGGCTTGATGCTTCAAGTAACTGGCAGCACGGTTCTGAAAAATATACAAATATTCAACACTGCACAGCCGTAGAACACGCAAAACCGCTCTTTATCCTAATCTCCTTAATACTGTGGAAAATTATTTGTATCCAAGACAAAGAAGTACTAATGACCGCAACAGAAGAGAAGCTAAAATTCCACAGTAACCAGTATTTTTACTAAGCGTGAGCTTATTGTTATTGTTTTCACAGCAGTTACATAAACAGTATTAGTAATAAATAAAAAGTACCTGCGGAGTAGAAAAGAACTACGTGCTTGCAACGACTAAACGTGTGCAATTTTGCAATTTGTTCGTGATCTTTCAGCGAACTAAAACACTACTTTCCCTGATTTCCCTGAAAATCAGAGATAAGCGCTAAACTGAAAACAGCGCCCAATTTTCTATAAAAGTAAAGATACAGCCCAATTTGAATAGTATTATGCCCTCAAGTTCTGTTACAGTTGGTGGACATTAACCATAATTCGTATCAGCCTGACAAAATAATAGTACATAATATGTTTCCGATAAAATGAAAATGTGGAAATTTTTGTATTATTTTTAGCAATAAATCTGAGGCAGGACAAACGATTTCTCAAGTGCGTTAAGAAAATGAGCGTTATAGAGAAACACTATCAGTGGCATTTTATCAGTTATGACATCTGAAAAAAAACCAACCTTACTCAGCTAGCAGAAGACGTACCGAACATCTTTAAATATGATCATGTTTAGAAACCTGTTGACTGATGATACGCGAAACTTCTCGTAATTACTGCACTTTCCTGCTCGGGATTTAGAAATAAGCAACGCGATTATGAACATCAAAAGTGATTTAAATTTTTCGTAGTCATTAGGTGAATTATTATTAACTTTCAACTGCAACAGCTGATACGAACTTAGATACCCAGCAGGGAGTAATCGAAATTCCGGTTCCGAAGAAAATCGTGTTCCGGTTGCGGTTCCGGCAAAAGCCAAAAACCATACCGGAATTCCGGTTTAAAAATTTTGTATCAATTGTCCACATTATTTTGCTTCATCTGTGGTCCAAACATGTAATATATACACAATGACTAAGTTCCAAGACAATCAAACAAAAGTACAGATTAACTCAAGAAAATGCCTGTGAAACGTAAGTAAGATATATAATTTCAGTAGGAATTTTTCATCTTATCCCTGCAGGAGTTTGTTAACAAAACAAAGTCAAGTTGATGCTTGTAACAGCGATTTCACTCATTCAGAAGTCTGTGGCGTGTGTCAGAATTAAACCAGTCTAACTCGGTAACAAAGTACGGGTTATTTAGAAATACAGAAGTACTTACGTGTAAGCTTGGCTAACAATAATTGTGTCAAGTACCAGCCAGTACACTTTTAAGCTTTGTGAATCACTCTACATTGGAGTAAATTAACATATGTGCAACGCAACTAGAAACTGCATTCTTGGTAATGAACTGTATTTAATGAAAGTGTGCGAGCAGCTGCATCACAGTTTATCTCATATTTATAGCATTTTGATCAAAAAGTCATCAACATTATGATCTAGCTGAAGGGCACTAGTTAATCAACGCTAGCCTAAGCATGTGACCACTGACCAGAAATTTATTGTATATATACCTCGTTTTATTTTATTTTAGAACTATATAAACCAAGATTCCAAGTTTCCAACATAATGACAAGTAACAAACGTATGTCCAGTAAAAAGGGGCGGGGGAGACAGAACCAAAGTGTTGAGTCTACGCTTCATGCATTAGAGGGACATTCAGTTTGACACAATTTACCTAAGGTCGCATAGTGAAAGGTATGTATTTGCTCTGGGTGTCCAAAAAACGACATACTAATCGATACATAAACATTATTAGCTTCCTCAATATCTTCTAAATTTCGGAGAGACAATAATGTCATCGCAATATATAAAGTGTAATGTAAAAGTTAGTTTTAATACATTTTAAACCCTCTGTACCTTAATTTCTTCCTTCATCTGTTTTACTATTATATAAGTAGTTGCGAAGACTAGGTTCCAGATCCGGTTTAAAAGGACGGTTCTGGATGCTGGTTCCGGTTATTCCCTGATAGCCAGACAGCAAATATCGCGAATGTAAATACGAAATGTGATACTTAGAACCACTAATAAAGAGTAACGGATATTATTTCAGGACTCTTTTCGGCAAAAATATAGAATTATATAATGCACATTATACAGCGATATCCTATCCACTGACAGCAATTTTAGTGTAATTTATACCGGTGGGACAAATAATTTAGCGATTTTTTGCTTCAAAAGAAAAAAACCGGCATATTTTTCACCTCGCAGTAAAAAATTCAACTGTTTTTCTGAAAATTGCTGAACAGAAAAGTGGGCCGAACTGGGAGAAAGCAAACAAATACATGGTAAGGGGAGCTGAGCTGAAAATCACCGGGGTGAAAACGAAATCACTACATAGGGCCCCCTCCGTGGGAAAGCAAGCACATACAATAGCTCCACGCGACTACATTCAAATGCATTAGTGGTTAGCAAAAGCCCAAACTAATTTCGTGATGCACTGTACTCCTTCAGGGTCTGCTTTAGTTGCAAGCTATGTAGCGTAATGCGTGAAAGAGCATAGTTAGCAGCTAACGTCGTACCATTATAACCACAACGCGGAAAAATTTATTTTCCTACGCTGTATTCCTTCTGAGACGATTGTTATGTGTTATTCAGCAATAATTTTTCAGGATGAAGCTTGCAAGAAATGCCGAAAATCTAAGATTTGCTTCTTTTGTGGACCTAATTTTTGCAGAAAGCAACATTCCTAGGGGTGACCATAAAAATGTGCCTGGCAATTTTTCAGGGTTGAACGTTGGCTCCTGTGGAGCCCCGACACAACACTAATTTAAAGAAACCAGTTCCGCGCATAAAAATACGTTTTTTGATTACTGCTGGAGTAAAACGTGAAATCTATTAAATAATTTTTACCTTTGCCGAAACCGGAACGGTAAAACTTATATCCGAAATTGCAATTACTTCCTGCTACGAGGTTATACATACACTACAAAATATACATTTCCTGCGCATAAGTTGAACAGAGAAATCTGCAAAGCCCATTTTATTTAAAAATCCCAACCTATTTTGAAAAACCATGAAAAACTTATATAGATTTTTGAAAAACACTAACCACAATTATTAACTGGTGTCCGTTACATGTCGTGTAACATTTTGACAAGTATCCAGGCATAAATGCAATCACATCCACCTATGAATCGCGATGGTAGGATAGTTAAGGACACGCAGTTTGCTTTGCACTTTATAGTCGGCTTTGCACTTCAAAGTTAGCTGGGAATAATCATATCACTAATGATTTAACTACCACTTGTTGTATAATATTGTATATGCTGGGTTCAACTTTGATAATAGGCAAATTACATTTAGGTCAATTGCTTTTCTGCAATATAACGAATTGATTAAGGAAATATTAACAAATTAATTATTCTTTTATGTATTTCTGTTTGCTAGTTTTACGAACAATGTGCAATAATCCAAAACAGGGTCAAGCGTCTTTTTCTGTTCTTGAGGAAATTTTTACACTAAAAATGATGTTCAGAAGATTTGCACAGTATGTTAGAGTAACGCTAGCTTTACAGTTTTACATCGACGCTTACATTTTGTATACTTACCTGGTGGAACCCAGACAAATCCGTTTGAACACCTACTAACAGCACCATTTGACGGAATTATTGGACCAGCTCGTCTGCGTTCAAACTCTTCTCTAATCACATCACGCAGTTCAACCGCAGCGTTATGGGTGTCAGTTTCGACATCGTAAGCATTCTCACGTTCTGCGTGAACATCAGAATTTCGAGATCTGGCACGTCCACCTTCGTAAAGCATGTCCTCGCCCGGATCTGCGCTCGCTGGTATCGGGCGACAGCCTAGAACATACGTAATGCCTGACGTATTTACTGTCGAATTTTGCTTCGGAATGCCGATGCGCTTCTGACAATTGGGGATCGCGGAGTCAAGTCCATTCCGAGATAGGAGGAGAGGAGGGGGTAGGGAATGTCAATAGGGGGCAGACATTTTATTTATTATATATATTTTTATATATTAATATGATACATTATATATATCTGTATACTATGTTTATATTTTCTATGTGTATATATGTATTTTATGTTTAACGCGTGGTTTTATATACATGTCTGCGTCAATATTTACTACATTCTACGACTGAGATGGGCAACAAATGCTAAAATTTGCACCTTACGTTGGTCGAAGATAAAGTTTCTCAGGCTGAAAATAAAAAATTAGGGGTCAAACTTTCGAGGAAAAGTGGCCAAAAGGGGTCAACGGTGGGACATTACGGGTAAACCTTCTATAGCGGAACGCTAATTGATGGAAACTGGCGGTTTGACCCCCCGTTCGCACAAAGGCGGGAATGATCGATGGCTTGTTGGGCTTTGCTGTTGGTTATACGTATAGGTATAAATATATGCAGATATATATTACAAACGCACATGCATTTATAGATAAATTTACATGTATAATTTTAAAATATATTAATACCAATATAAAAACACTTTTTGAAAAAATAAAAATAGATGTTGGTTTTATGTAAGTATAGTGCAACATAAAAATATTTAAACATACACGGATATATGGCTATTATTGTCTTTTGTCGGCGTGTATTGTTGACGATATAAACGTAAACCCTTTCGGTAGCACTAGCACAGATACATATACATAAATTTACATGTATAATACCTATATACAAACACTTTTGAAATGAATAAAAATGGATGTTGGTTTTATGTAGGTATAATGCTTTAACATGTAATATAAAATTATTTGTACATACCGCAAATATAGATATTATTGTCTTTCATCGGCGTATATTGTTGACGCTATAAACATAAACCCTTTCGGTAGCACTAGCACAGATACATATACATAAATTTACATGTATAATACCTATATACAAACACTTTTGAAATGAATAAAAATGGATGTTGGTTTTATGTAGGTATAATGCTTTAACATGTAATATAAAATTATCTGTACATACACGCAAATATAGATATTATTGTCTTTCATCGGCGTATATTGTTGACGCTATAAACATAAACCCTTTCGGTAGCACTAGCACAGACACATATACATAAATTTACATGTATAATACCTATATACAAACACTTTTGAAATGAATAAAATTGGATGTTGGTTTTATGTAGGTATAATGCTTTAACATGTAATATAAAATTATCTGTACATACACGCAAATATAGATATTATTGTCTTTCATTGGTGTATATTGTTGACGCTATAAAAATAAACCCTTTCGGTAGCACTAGCACAGATACATATATATATACATAAATTTACATGTATAATACCTATATGCAAACACTTTTGAAATGAAATAAAAATAGATGTTGGTTTTATGTAGGTATAATGCTTTAACATGTAATATAAAATTATTTGTGCATACACACACACATATAGCTATTATTGCCTTTCTTCGGTGTGTATTGTTGACGCTATAAACATAAACCGTTTCAGCAGCACTAAAGAACTCATTTTACGGCAACTCGTTTTTTAGTTTTTTTTTATAAAAAATATATATACAAACTTAGACGAACGTAGCAAATGAAATGAATATAAAAATTATACGCAATATCTTCATTTAGAATCCTCGTTTCGCACCATCTTAGTGTAAGTTGATCCTTGCGCTGCCACGCACAAAGCGGGAGGTCGTAGACTCACCTGCAACTACCGTATCCGCCTCCGTTACCGCACAAAGTATTAAACCAGTTCCTTGTGTCTGTCTTCGATAGTCAACCACTTTGTCGAACATCTTGAAATGTCTCAACCGATTATCTTGTAGCACGGAGTGGTTGTAGCCACTGAACACTGTTACGTAAATATTTACCTTGTAATCTTCGATAATAAAGTCGCTGTGAACTTACTGACAGACATATCCATGAATAAAGTGATTCCTGAAACGTACAACATATATAGTCGACCTACCTTAATGAAACACAAATTTTAATTTATCATTAAATTTAACGCATTGCCTTTTTAAAACATTTCATTCCTGCCAAGGCAATCAATAGACGGCTTAATGACTACCGTTATTTTTTGATTGAATAAATTAACAATGTTACGATTACAAGACACAAATATATTAGGATACAACAAAGAAAATTATTATACAATGCATAATCAACTGAATGCCTTTTTTTCATTTTCTTCGTTATTAACTCCAACACAATCTGTGTTGCTTGACAATGTTATTGAAGTTTGGAGAGATTTTCATGGACAACCGATCTTCTATCGATGTAATCGCCTGTTTCTTCAAACTGAAGATGAGATTCCTTCACTTTTGCCTGTCAATGTGCTATTTCAAGTGGAATATATATAAACATTGCACATATATTCTAATTCTATGGTTCATGTAATGACCGTTGTATGCTATGAAATCTCTAATTTCATTATTCCCATACTATTTCGGACAAATTCTACATGTCTGAAACTCAAATTTACGAGTTCAAAGTTAATTACCCGTGCTGGTTGAGTGAGTAATTCACAGCACTTGGTATTTACAACCATTTTATATGCTAGGAAATGTAAAATTGTTTGGTGTTTACGGTTTACCAGTCTATTATCACCTAATGAACTGCGAATAAATGTAGATTTTCTGTCGCTTAAAGCTTATTTTTCTGACGCTGCACGGGTACCACTTTTCATATGTGACTCTGGAAATAAAACATAAAAAGCAGCGGTGATCATATGTTTATCTCAAAACCCTGTAGACATTCAATAATTAATAGATCTGACAATGAATGATAGTTTTGTTGAAGCTGTTCAATACAGAAACCACTCATTGTCGTAGCATCAAGCGTTCGTTGTAAATTATCGCCAGGTGCATTTGTTAAAAACTCAAAGTGGCTCCATTTGAACACTAATTACTCTCTTTGTAACTCTAACACTTTAACCGTTATTGCAGACAAAGGAGCCGGAAGCACTACTTTTGGTGCAAGTCACAAACGGCAATTATCTCCGTATTTTCTTTGTTATATACATTAAAATAGTAAATATACTTTATTTTTGTTTTAGCCATTATAACTTATTGTACCATTGTATAAATTGTTAAAAATTATATTTATCATACGTTAATATATGTAAATAAAATAGTATATTGCAATTGCATGTAAATATTGCAAGATGTTAATATGATTATACATAAAGACATGAAAACTTAAAAGTAAAATATGGAAATATATACATATAAGAAAAACACATCAATTACACGGAAATATGGTAGAAAATGTACACAAATGAATGAAAATATAACAAAATTAAGATAAATACATGTAAATATAAAACAATGCATACGTGCACACAATCATGAAAGGGATTTATGAAAATATTATAGGATATAAAAACGTACAGAGACCAAACATATTTCCAAATGCAAGTAATTAGAGCTGGTGTAGTTCTGAAAATACAAACATGGAATTTATGTAACCCTTATTTGCAGGGAATAACCGGAACCGAAATTTACCGGAACCGGAACCAGCAACCGGAACCGTCCATTTAAACCGGATCCCGAACCGGAACCTGGTCTTCGAAATTTATATATAGTAAAACAGATGATGGAAGAAATGAAGGTATAGTGAATTTAAAATGTATTAAAAATAACTTGTACATTAAACTTAATGTATTGCGATGGTATTATTGCCTTTCTGAAACTTTAAAGAGACTGAGGAAGCTAATAATGTTTATTTGTCGATCAAATATGTCGGTTTTTGGACATTCAGAGCAAAAAATGTCTTCCACTATACACCATTGCGTATATTGCGTCAAATCGAATGTGCTTACAAAGCTTTGAGCGTAGAATACACACTTTCGCTCTGTTTCCAGTCGCCCCCATTTACTACACATACGTTTGTTGCATGTTCTTCTGCAGGCAACTTAAAATTATTGGTTTATATGATTCTAAGAGGAAATAATAGATAGAAGGTAATTTTCTGATCAGTGGTCAGGGACATTGTTTAGGCTAGCGTTGGACAAACAGTGCCCGTCAGTTAGATCATAATGATGATAACTTTCTAATCAGACTGCTATAAATGACACACACTGTGATGCTGCTCGCACAGTTTCAATAAATACAGTTCATTGCCAAGAAAGCAGTTTCTAGCTGCGTTGCAGATAACGTTAGTTTACTTCAATTTAGACTGATTTACCAAGTTTACAAGCGCACTGGCGGGTGCTTGACGCAATTTATGTTAGCCAAGCATACCCTAAGTACTTCTGCGTAAGCCATACTCTGTTACCGAGTTGGACCGGTTTAATTCAAACGTATCCCACAGACTTCTGGATGTGTAAAACAGCTGCTACAAGCATCAATCTGGCTTTGATTTAACAAACTCCTGCAGGTTATTATGAAAAATTCCTGCCCAAATTATGTGCCCTACTTACGTTTCACACGGCGAATTGGTTAGTTAATCTTTCCTTTTGCTTGGCATTATTGGAGCTTGATCATTGTATAATATATATTACATATGTTTGAATTACAGGATGAAGCAAAAAACTTGGAAAATTTCAAAGAAAATTTTTAAACCGGAATTCCGGTTCCGGTATGGTTTTTGCCCTTTGCCGGAACCGCAACTGGAACACGATTTTCGCCGGAACCAGAACCGGAATTCCGGTTACTCCCTGCTTATTTGGTACTACTATGTACTCTTGTTTTGTAAACATATGTTTGCGCTTGTACGTCTATTTTGTACGATACCGGTATGGTTGCACCCCTATGGGTACGCATGATGTACTCCTACGGATGGGTATTATGAGGGACAAAATAGGAGTACTTAAATACCATATGTTCAGAACTATACCATCTCTCATTACTTATGTTTGAAAATATATTTGGCTTATTTGTTGTTTTTTATACACCTCACATATTTACGTGCATACCTTTGAGTGCCCGTACACATTAATTTACATTTATTTAACTATATTTTTTTATTTTTCATGCAAGTATGTGCATTTTCGGCCATATTTCCGTGTATCTCATGCGTTTTTATGCGTGAATCCACTTTAATTGCGTACACCAAGGTTGTTCTTTTCACGAATTCACTATTGATTCGCACAGAAATTCGCGTACACATTTTTGCCACTGGTATTCGCATTTTTGTGAACCCGAACATAGGCTCTGCGATGTACGATGAAATCTGCGTTCGGGCACATTGCTCATTTCACACGTTTTCCCCGTTAATCAATGAAATTCTGAATCAGACAACAAAGTTTGCGGTCTATTTGTGTATTGCAGCATACGAAAAAAACGCGATTGGTAATCGCGTTTCCATCTGTGCGCGGTCAGCAAAATACGGTGTTAAATCACAAAACAGTGACTGCGGACAACGCCTACGCAAATCGTGTCGCGTATATACTATTTTACTCCCAAGCTTTCATGTATTTATTTATCTACAAGTTAAAAAAATTCCCTGAACGGGAATTTGGAAAAAGGAACCCCTATAATGTAACCTTTGAGAACTATATTTAGTCTCATTTTTCAATCATATTGTTCTCCAATTTTTTGGGTTTGTAATAAAGTGAAAAATGCTTTTTCGGGTTTAACAACATCCTTCGTATTTTACGTACCAAAATATTGAAAACAAGTAATACACCGAACCCATTTAGAAACTTATTTCATTCTATGAAGCATCGAAAACAGGTATAGCATATCGATCCCCTGTGGAAGGATTTTTTCACCGTATTCTCTCAAGTTCTTTGATAGTTATTTCACTCACTAAAACAAGCAAAACGCTTAACCCATTACAGCAAACCCAAGCTTTCACACAAAAGCTAATAATCAAAAACAAGAGTTTGTTGCACCCATTACTAAGTGAGTGCTATTGCTGGCTATGTATACCTGCAAAATCAAGTGCATTTGCGGTCTGTAAATGAAACTTTTTTATAAATGCTGAGAACACAAATAAAAAGGGGTTCGCCAACCCCTAGCATAAGCAACAAAACAAACAATTAGTAAAAATGTTAATATGCACTGCCGTATGGAAGTAAGGTAGACAACTATAAAGGCAGCAATCAGCAAAAAGTTTTGAAGGTAGACTAAGCGCATACAATACATACTTGCAAATTTCGTAAATAGATATTTCATCTTAAGAGTGTATAACATAGTAATTACCATAATGTAAACTGAAAGCTTTGCAGTGTTGCAAATTGTATTTTTAGATGTACGAGAACGGCTAACGTTATTTTGTTATCAACTTGTGGAAGTGACCTGTGGTATTTTGTTACTGTAATAATAAAATAATCCTATTTTATATTAATCTTACAGCGCAAACTGCATTTTGAACTACTGCCATTATACATACAAAACGGAAGGACCAACATGGTATACTGTTTTTCGGAGCTGGATCAAGCTTTGAACCATTGGGTTTGGGGTTGGCAAACCTCTTTTCAATTGTCTTATCCGCATTTATAAGTAAAATTTCATTTATAGTTCGCAGGTAGTCAGGATTTTCAGCTGTACATAGCCGAAAAACACCATTCCCTTACTAAAGGGGTGCAACAAACATGGTTTTTGTTATTTTAGAGAATGCATGAAAAGTCAGAGTTGCCGTAAGAGGTTCAGCATTTTTTCTTTTGTTTTCGATCTTTTAATGAATGAAATACCTAGCAAAGGACGTAAAAGAATATCGTAAAACAATCCTTTTTCCCCAGGGGTTGAATGTTCTATACTTGTTTTCAATATTTTAAGGAATTAAATAACTTTCTAAAAGGGTTCGATGTCCTACTTGTTTTCACTATTTTAGTAAGTGAAATACAAAGAATGGTGTTAGGATTGAAACAACCTTTTTAATTTTACAACAAATCCAAGAAACATGATTTTTCAAATATGATTGAAAAATGAGACTAAACAATATTTTCAACAATTACATACAGGGATTCCTTTTTCCTATTTCCGTTAAAAGAATTTTTTAACTTGTGTGTTTTGATATTTTTTGAGCTAGTTAACTTCCCATATATCCATGTACAAATAAAAAATTTTCTGTCAGAAACCCATATTTTTAAAATATTGCAATTACATTAAGAATGTTAGATACGAAATATTGCATTTTTAGTTAGAAAAGAGTGTCCACCTCAATTGATTAGGAACACAGATAGCATTTTGCGTTTCCACGTAGTGTTGCGACAGTCACCCTACTAGCAAAATTAACTTCGTATATTCATTAATGGAGGCATACAGCAAATTAAATATACTATGTTCGAAAAACTGGATTTTTTAGCGTTTTTGAGCCATCATGTTTAGCCCAATTTTAAGGACAAATGGTACTTAGCTTGCCCAAATAATGTTTAGATGGTCACCCAGTGCCGAACTTAACTTCTTATATTCACTGTGGTAAGTACATAACATATTACTGGAGCTCGATACGAAATACAAGATTTTTGAGCCCTCACGAGAGCATTTAGCCTAATTTTGGGGGCACAGCATCGTACTTAGCTTATCAAAATAGCGTTCAGGCAGGCACCCTAGTACCGCAATTAACTTCTTATATTTACTGAGTGAGGTATATAGCATATTAGAAGTGCTAGATACGAAATATTGGATTCCTAAACATTTTTGAGCCCTTCGAAAAGTGTTTAGCCTAATTTTGGAGACACAGAATCGCAATTAGTCTGCCCAAATGGGTTCCGACAGTCACAGTATTGCCAAAATTACGTTCTTATATTAAATTAAGAAGGTATATAGCATATTATGGGTGCCAAGACGAAATATTGCATTTTACGCATTTTGGGCTCCATAATGGCGTTTAGCCCAATTATTGGGACATAGAATTGCAATTAGCCTGCCCAAATAGTGTTCAAACAGCCACACTAGTGCCGAAATTAACTTCTTTTATTAATAAATTGAAGAAGGTACATAGCATATTAGAGATGCCAATTACGAAATATTGCAATTTAAGCATTTTTTGGGCTCCACAGTGGCGTTTAGCCCAATTTTGAGGACATAGAATCGCAATTAGTCTGCCCAAATGGTGTTCATACAGTCACACTAGTGCCGACATTAACTTCTTCTATTAAATGAAGAAGGTATATAGCATATTAGGGGTTCCAAGTACGAAATATTCCATTTTTTGGGCTCCCCCAGTGGGGTTTAACATAATTGTAGCAATAAAAATTAGTACTTAGGCAATCCAAACAGACTCAGAAAGTCACCCTAATGCCCAAATTGACTTCATATATTAATTGAAGTATTTTAAGTTAAGCCATTTATGTAATGACTAACATTTATTTTCGCATAAAAATATATATTATAGAAATCAGGAAAAACAGATAGTATTTAAAAATATTTCCTACAATATCAATATATCATGAGATACTATTTTCAAAGCAAAACTGGTCTATCAGCTCAGAAGATATACCAATAATCTCTCTACCGCATCTATGAGACATTGCTCATGCATTCTCGTATTAGATCTGCAAATTTTAACCTATATCGCAGATATACTCGATCAAAAATCTAAAATAATGAGAAAAGTTCAAATTTGGCCGAAAATGCAAAAAAGTCATATGACCGCCGACTTCAGTAGGAGAACACGGCCAGATTAATATCAACATGGCAATAACTTTTTTAATTTGACCTTCACCACTCATATTACATGTTAACGCATGCACAATTACATTTAAAAATACTTTACGCCAAAAAATTCAAAAATCAGTGAATAATCGGAACTGAAATTTACTGGAACCGGGACCAGCAACCGGAATAAACCATTTAAACCGGAACCGAAGCCAGGTCTTCCAAAGTAATATATATATAGTAAAACAGATGAAGGACGAAATGTTGGCACTGTGGATTTGTGATTTCTGATCAGAATGCTATAAATAAGACAAACTGTGATACCGCTCACACAGTTTGAATACATACAGTTCGCTCCCAAGAACGCAATTTTGGCTGCATTGTAGATGTTATCTTACTCCAATGTTGACTCATTACAAACTTTACAAGCGCACTGGCTGGTGTTTTACGTAATTTATATTAGCTAAGCTTACAGGTACGTACATTAATAATTTATACTATATTATGTTTATCAAGTTAGACCGGTTTAATTCTAACATATACCGAAGATTTCTTAATGGGTAAGCTGCTACAAGCATCGACCTAGCTTTGTATTGTTACAAAGCCCTGCCGGGTGAAGATGAAAAATTCTTACTGCAGTTGTTTCCTACTTAGGCTCACATGGTAATTTACTAAGTTAGGCTTTTCTTCTGTTTGGATGTGTTGGAAACTCATCATTGTGTATATATTTAACGTATGATTGGACCACAGATAATACAAAAAATGTGGACAGTTTTAAACAAAATTTTAAAACCCGAATTCCGGTATAGTTATTGAGTTGTTCCGGCAGCGTAACCGGATTCCGGTATGGTTCTTGCGTTGTTCCGGCGCTGTAACGGGAACATGATTTTCGCCGGAACCGGAATTCCGGTAATTCCATGCCAAAAATTAAAAAAAATTGTGCACCTCGAAAAAACTGTCATTTTTGGCCCATAATTCAAGACTGACACGTTTACGCACTATTACTGTCCCGAGATATATCGAATGATACTTTTAGCACGCTAAGATGAAATTGTTAATACGTTATGTGAAAAACATAGCAAGAATTTTTAAAATTAACTTTTGGACAGCTAAGTAACCCGTGACCGGATCGCGTCAAATGAGGTACCGTTCGACTCGTTGGGCGAACAAAAATCCATACAAACTAACATCAGTAGCCTAACGCCAGATCCTGGAAAGTATAGTCCAAAAATCTCCTCATAAACCATCATAATAGACAACACATAATATAATAGTCTTCTCGGGAATTCTCGAACCAGTTTGGGGCTTCTCTTTGAGAAGCCACAATAATCATCACTTACACATCTTCGGATCTTTATATCTGGTTTGCCCGCAGGGTGAAAATTTACGGGAAGGAACACCCGGGGCTCAACCAGTTCATGAACCAGTAGAGCCAAGCTAAGAGGCAGCTGCCTGAACCTAATATGGGGTGGCCCCCGGTTCATACGATTTTTTTTATATTTTTTATATTTGTGTTGATTTTTGGCCAAATGATAAGGTGTTTCGGCACCAACAATAAATTCAAGACTATATTTGCAATATCTATGAATATTTAATTGTAGCACCACTGTTGGGGTTCAAAAACTTGAATCACCGTTCACCTCGCGTGTTTGTTTAGCAGGCAATACCTGAACCGAGGGTCGACAGAGTATGGGCGGTGGTCACCGGTTCATCAACCAGGGGGCAACCAAAATTATGGAGGTGACATGAACCGGCAGCTGGTTCCACGAACCGGGGAGACCTAGTATAAGCACCCTCCCCCAGAAAGAAGTCAGTGTATGTTTACATTATATCTCATGTTATGATGTTAACTTATGATGTTTAATAATTTATATAATTGTATGACGAGTTAAATTATTAACATAGGCAACCGGTGAGAACTTACTATGAACAGTGGATACTATGACAACGAGTGATTTCTCTCTGTTTTGAAAAGGTTCGATAAACATATCAAATTCAATTTTTTAAACGCGTTAGATCGATTAATTATTAAATGTCTACAAGATTCTGGCAAAAACATATTATCACAGCTGTACTTAATGATAGAATTTACAGAGTCACATATGAAAAGCGGCACGCATGTAGCGTCAAAAAGATTAACTCTAACCGACATAAAACCTACGTTTATTCTCAGTTCATAAGTTACTAATGTGCTGGTAAACTGTAAAAACATACTTTTACATTTCCTAGCATCTAAAAAGACTGTAAATACCATTCACTATTACTTACTCACCCAAATAGTACGGTAGATTAACTTTAAAGTTGTAGATCCGACTTCCAGACATGTAGGATTTGTTTGAAACAGCAATACAATGAGATTAGAGACTCCGTAGACTACCACGATCAGGACGCGATGAATGCAACTAGGGTATGTGCGCAATGTTTACCTTCAAGATGGAATAGCGTGGATAACAAAGAAAATGAAAAAAGACATCCATTTGATTATGCAATATATGGTTTATTAGTTGTACCCTATTTGCGTTGCATAATCGTTACATTGTTATCGTTGCGACTTTATTCCATAAAAAATAAGAAAACATAAGGGTAGCAAATAAGCCAACTCAGCAGAGATGATGTTCTAAAAAAGCTATACATTTCGTAATTTTAATCAGTGTTTCATTAAATCGGTCGGTGATGTCTTTACATTTCTGCAAATAATTTCATTCATGGACATGTTTGTCAACAAGTTCCGGGCAACTCGTCGCTCATCGATGATTGCGAGGCAAATATCTACGAAACAGTGTTTAGTGGTAACCATCACTTCGTGCGTAAATATAGAAGCATTTCAAGATGTCCGACAAAGTTGTTGGTCATCAAGGGTGAAAAGAAATAGCTGGCTACACACTTTGAACGGTTATGGAGGGGATAAAGTAGTTACAGTGTTCGTGTAGGACCCCCAGTTCATGCATGGCAGCGATAATAGCATCAATCAGTACATGCATACGATGCCAACCGTACTAAGCCAAGATATTATGTATACACTGAACATTAATGTTATTATTGCTACATTCATATTAGTTCCGATATGTTACAATATCAATAATCTAGAAATGTATACACAATATCATTCAGCACCCTCCTTTCGCACCATATTGATGTATTAAGAGATGCTTTTGCTGCTGTGTATGTATTAACAGGGTAATAGTAGAGGAGCATTACGTGAAGAATATTGAACAAGCTAAATCGAATTGAACAATCCAAAGCGAAATCGCATTAAATTGTCGAATTAGATTCTAACTGACCTGAATCCATGCGCAGCTCAAGCCTTGTTCATTCTATACATTGTAGCACAGATACTCAAGCATCCTCGCAAAGGGAAAACACAACGACGTACAAAAATACAGAGTTATCTTCACAATGTATTTTTAGACCATTTTGGATCATTTGCGCATGAAAGTGTTAGAAATAGTATAGATTTACGAGATATACCGCAAGTCAATAATAAAATTTTGTAAACCAGTTCCTCTTCAAATACAAGTCGTTTTATAGGTTTTTCAAATACAGGTCAATTTACCATTCAAATTTCATTCTGCTGTTTTGGAAAAAATGAATGAGAGATGAAAAAGAAATAACAATTATTCTAAATTCCGATGGATCTATAGCAATAGGGAGGCTGTTACGGCTCAGAATTGACTAAGAATTTGGGGCTGGGGGCAATAATTTGCTATTATAAAGAAACAATTACATTTCTGACATTATACAGTGTTAGTTTTAAATATAAAATCAATAACTACAAGCAAGTGTCGGTTATTAAAATTTTGTAGAGGAGTATGACACTCGGACATACTAATGCACTTTGCATTACCCGATGATGTTGCCATTTTTCGGCCTACCCCCGCCAAAAGAATGCAAAGTGTACCCTAAGGTTCTTTGGCATATATTAGCTACCTACCCCTCAGGGTTCTTTGGGTGGTCTTAGCTATCAAATCGTCAACAATCAATCAGATTGAAACAGCAATATGAGACACTGGTGATTGCTCCTCATATTGTAATCTCAGTGATTATTGGAGAAACGATAGCTGCTACCCCTCCAGAAACGCTGGCAGCCAATGCCTCAGAGAAGCGTGGGTGAATACGGGTTGAATCCCTTGGGGGTGGGTCGAAAAATGGCAACGCCATCAAAAAACGGTTAAAAATTGCTACAGGTAATTTTGAAAGTTTCAGAGCTAACTCATATACACAACTTTAAAATAAGTATGCTGATTTATATCCGATGATTCATTCTATACAAACTGTGCTCGCATCAAAAGTAACTCGTAGGAAGTGTTTTCAAAAATTCTAAATGTATGGTAACCGTCCTCTTTGAAAACACTTCCGCATTCTACATAGTTACACTAGTTCCATTTCAAATAAAAATACCTCGCCTAAACCCTTTGACACCGCTAGATCCTTCAATCGCCGTCTTAAATGTTTTCGACTCCAACTGCATGATTTGGCTATCGACGGCACGTGGGTCTTTACAAACGTCACACTGTTTATTGCAACACGGCAACGAATCATCGAAATAACGAGATATTGCTGCATGACGACAGCTATAATTACACTAATATACGTGTCTGCACGATCGGGACAGTGTTTACTAACGCCTGTCACTCGAAGAATCTAAGTCCATGTTCACATCGCTCCGATCCGAATTCTGTTCACATTGCATCCGATCCGATCTTTTTTTCCGAAAAAAATAAAATTTATGCCGTAAGTGTATATGTATTTATTTTTCACAACACATCACACCATTCGGCCCAAAAAAATTGTGCATGTGTTTAGGACCGGATGCAATGTGCACACTAAATAAAATACACGTACAATTCGTATCAGGTCGGAACGGATCAAACGCAGTGTTTCGGCGGTATATCTCACCATAAACAAACGACTCGTGAAGGATAATTATAGGAAAAATGAAATTCCATAATGAGAGAGTTGGTGTCAAAGTGTTATTTACACCAGTCACAAAACAATGGTATGTGCATTGGCTTCGTACGGAAAACCAAACAGCTTATCATTGCCTGGCGTCTCGCCACGGAAGGCTCGGTGGTTCCGCAGGTCATGTCCCAGGGACTCAGAAAAATGAACTAAAATGTTTCAATGAATCCAGGATGAAATTTCTTGGTTTCTTGAAATTTCTCGTCCACTATCCACCCGTACGTAA
The DNA here is from genome assembly GCA_030248225.1 of Trileptium ribeirensis. Classification (NCBI taxonomy): domain Eukaryota; kingdom Metazoa; phylum Nematoda; class Enoplea; order Enoplida; family Thoracostomopsidae; genus Trileptium; species Trileptium ribeirensis. Next base: position 865 of record JASANE010003402.1, on the reverse strand, counting down.
CCATACGCCACACTGCAGGCACACGCGACACATTGGGCGCACAATAAGCAATGTCGCTGCTTTCCCCCTCTCCACGACCTACTAGACGGTATTATACATTATGACGGTTGGGCATACTGGATTTTTCGGTTCTGAATGAAAATTATTCAAAGGTTCGACTTTCTGAACAGATATGCTATACATGAAACAAACGAAAATAATTTAACAAAACACAGTGCAGTTTCTCGACAAGAAAGCATTATTCCTAACTGCGTTTAAGAAAGAAGCTTCATTCGAGTATACGTATGCTGATTTACGAAAATTTTAAGCGACCATGCGGTGTCTATTTTGTGGCTATGTTTAACTTAGCTCTGGCTTAAGTACTTCTAAGCAATTCATACAATCCTTGCGCACATCAGGTTTAAATGGGAGGCTAGTCAACACCGTACTACCCAATGCTTAGAACAGCATCTGTACCAATAAATCTATTACATGCAACTACATGGAGCCGAGTACGTTCTTCACCAGCTCTCATAACAACACCAAATTTAGCGTCTTAGATTTTAACACATCAAGACACAACATGTAATACAGTATTAGGGTCATTTCACGAAACCATGTACTTTTGAAACACCACTTTTTGAAGCCAAAATGAAACGTTTTCGAATGTACAGTGTCTACACCCCTTCCGATGTAAAAAACCCTGAATTTTTCGAATATCAATGTCTCTATGCAAAACGAGCTACCTGAAACCTGCTACAGGGGTTGGAAAGGGCCCCCCTGGGGGTCAAATTTTAATCCGAAATAAGTCATTATTCTGTAGGTTCACGGAGTGACACGCGAACCATGGTCTGTTTTTATGCAAGTCTGTTTTATGCAAAACACA
>JASANE010003401.1:0-62356 GCA_030248225.1 Trileptium ribeirensis | reverse complement strand
ACCAGTGCTTTGCAAGCGAAAGTGAATATCACACGGCTATTTATAATGTAGCCTGTGCAAACGCGCCATGTAATGAAAGTTGCTGTAGATGTTATACAAGCGATGCGTAGCAGAATACATAGACCAGTGCTTTGCAAGCGAAAGTGAATATCACACGGCTATTTATGATGTAGCATGTGCAATCGCGCCATGTAATGAAAGTTGCTGTAGATGTTATAGGTGGAATACATAGACCAGTGCTTTGCAGAAAGTGAATATCACACGGCTATTATGATGTAGCCTGTGCAAACGCGCCATGTAATGAAGTTTGCTATCAAGATGTTATATATACAATGCGTAGCAGAATACATAGACCAACCTTGCAAGCGAAAGTGACACTCACACGGCTATTTATAATGTAGCCTGTGCAAACGCGCCATGTAATGAAAGTTGCTGTAGATGTTATACAAGCGATGCGTAGCAGAATACATAGACCAGTGCTTTGCAAGCGAAAGTGAATATCACACGGCTATTTATAATGTAGCCTGTGCAAACGCGCCATGTAATGAAAGTTGCTGTAGATGTTATACAAGCGATGCGTAGCAGAATACATAGACCAGTGCTTTGCAAGCGAAAGTGAATATCACACGGCTATTTATAATGTAGCCTGTGCAAACGCGCCATGTAATGAAAGTTGCTGTAGATGTTATACAAGCGATGCGTAGCAGAATACATAGACCAGTGCTTTGCAAGCGAAAGTGAATATCACACGGCTATTTATAATGTAGCCTGTGCAAACGCGCCATGTAATGAAAGTTGCTGTAGATGTTACACAAGCGATGCGTAGCAGAATACATAGACCAGTGCTTTGCAAGCGAAAGTGAAACAGACCGAGCGTAGTTTTATCGAGTAGTCACTTGTGTAACAGGATTTGAGTTTGATGTATCTATATACCACACTAAAACCTCTGTAACACTGAACCCGATGAAAAACCTCGAACCTCGTCGACCTTAAACCTATCTAAAACAACTGAAAACGGACGAAGTATTCGTGCTAGTCCCTAGATCACCAAACCATCGTATGCAGAGAACCGAAAAACTTATACTGAGAACTTTCTCCAAACCCTGTAAGCAATACATAATCAAGATACTGAAGACAGTCTGTATTCTTAAAATCGGGTTCATTGGCCCTAAACCCATTGAAAAGATCTGAAAAGACAAGAAGTATTCGACCTGGACTTTTAACAACCCAACCATATAATTCAGCATACCGAAAAGCCTATAGTCATGTGGGGTAAAAACCATCGTCATTTTTAGGGCAAATAAACCTTCACTAAATCACAGGCGATGGTTGCAGCCAAGAGTTTATAGCGTTATATAAACGTAACGAATCCTGGTACCACATAATGGCCGTAGTTAGTGAAAATACATAGTGTATCTTCAGAAAAAATCCATCTGAACACCCGTTTTTTAACATCGTGCCCCCCTACCGAGGCCAACATTTGGGGAACCCTAACAACCGATAACGTTGCTACGATCTGTGCTGAGACTATGTTTAATAAAAGCGAGTGCCATACTTCTTACAAAATAATTCAGGATGTCTCTCCTAAGTAGTTAACAGAAATCACCGCATTACTTCTAAAGGTATGTACATAAAATCCACTGTGGATAAGGCACCGGAAATGTCACGAATATCCGAACAGGAAAGCGCAGAATTTTAAAAGCATTAAATGCAGAATTAATTTGAAGCATTAAATTTTTTCGGGGTACAAAACACCAATGTCAAGCTCATTCATCATGGCATGATGCTAATTCCATATTGTCTTCAACATAACTGCACCCACCTTTCCAAATATAAATAATGCAAGTCTTTTTACGACCTACAATATAAACCGCAGAAAGATGTTGCTGTAATATGTGAAAATCCATCAGCTAAACTTTTAAAAATTAAACGGCAGAATATGGTCACTGTTTCTGAGTCCGAATCTGCTATTAAGCATAATGATTGCAATAATTGTTGCAATTTGCTTTTTGTTCTGAAAGCCATAAAAATCGTTCCTTGTTCAATGGACTTTTTTCAGCTCTCGCCTGTTTCAACTAAAGTCGGTGCCAATAATTTGTGCCAATCCGTTGCAATGAGCCGTAACCGGTCAAAGTGACTGATATAATGATAGGAACAGCGACAGCTTCAGCATATAATCTGTTTACGCGTTTAAAATTGAGTCTGAGAAGCTTTCTGTGGTATAATTATCCATACGTTTTGGCCCCACGCGGATTTTTTACCCGAAAACGGGATTTTTTACCCTGGACTTTTGACTCTACAATTTCGACAGTGAGTAATGCAAAAACCCTGTGTCACGTCCCTAATAATGCTTTGGCTCTGCCGTACTAGAAACCACCAAAACGGTGTCGATCCGTCCAATTTACCTAGCTTAAGAAATAAATTGACAAAATGCGTTTTTTCTACGCAAAAATCAATATTTCTGGAAAAGGTTCGACGAACCATATTCAAGTCTATAGCGGCCCAGAGAATAATTAAGCAAAACGCGTTGGTCAGCAAAGTTGTAGATCTTGATGAGCTGATTCTACTGATGGTCTAGTTATTGCATGCCAAGTCTGTGAAGCGAGATATGGGCTGCGAAACACTGATACAAGTGTGGACAGATTTTGGCAAATTATGTTTAAACGGCCTATTTTTTGCCATTTTGACCCCGAAGATGCAGTCGGAGCTTGTTCACGTTGAACAAAGGGTATATCTTCGTCACTTTTGCTATCGAATAAAAAAATTTACCGAAATCCATCCATGCGAAGAAGTATTAAGAATGACAGAAACAGATAAAAATAAATTTTCACGATTTTCCCCCTAGCGCCCTCAGTGAAAACTCCGCTGGCTTCGTTCGCTCATTTCAATGACCGTAGTATTATCATTGAAGTACTGCCGGTGTATAATTGCTATCATGGGGCTTAAAGAAAGAGGCTTAGGAACCTGCGTTTGGAACGACAAAATCGTCAATAAGGGCAGAGCAGCCACACTCGCTCCGTTTCGCCTCCCTTTCTGAGTTACTAGTATTCAGTATAAATGAAAAGATAAATTCTGGAGCAATAAATAAATCCTAAATTAAGCTTATCATGTGGTTAAAAGAGAATTCTAATGGGGCGAAAATTAGACGAACATGGAACAATGGGATATTGAAAAAAGGAGGTAATATACTGGAGGTACTACACTGTGAACATACATATACACGACTCCGTAATTATACAGCGCAATAATAAAACATTACAAGACAATGTCTGGCAAACCTAGAATTTGGTGGTCTCGATGTTTCGATGCGAAGTCTGTGTCGCGAGAAATGAGCTGCGAAACACTGGTATCCGTATGGCCAGATTTTAAAACAACACTTAAAAGTCAGTTTTTGCCATTTTAACCTCTAAGGTGGGGTCGGAGCTATTCGCGTTCATCTAAAGTGTATATCTCCATCACTTTAGCTGTCGAACAAAAATTTAGCGAAGTCCATCCACCAGAAAATGAGTTATGCTTGACAGAAAGATAAAATAAGTTTTCATTATTTTTTCACATAGCGCCCTCAGTGGAAATTCCGCTCGCTCCGTTTTAACAAAAAAACTACAGCTAGTTTTTATTCTTTTATTTACATTTTACAATGCAAACTGAATTTAAATTTTATTTTTTCGGGTTTTATAAAGCAAAATAGATTGGATCCGTACAAAAACGTATGTTTCACTCACAGATGAAGCAAAAGACTGATTTTAAACAGATTGTTTTATAAGTTATGTTTTTGCCGGAATGGAAATTGGAACGCAATTTTGTCGGTACCGAAATACCGATTACACACTGGCACTGTGAGAAAGACAGGTACGCAAGAGAAATATACAGCAAGAATGATTGATAAAACCGTCTATTATAACTACATTCACGAATCGAATAAATTGTAGGATGAGGATCAGTGCTTTAACAATTTTAACAAAGTAAAATATTGTGCTCTAATTACCACAATCCGTGATGCGTTAAAAGTTTTAACAAAATTTTTCAACAAACCTTAGCCCAACTCAACGGACCCCAATACCATCTGGTTGCACGAAGACGGGCAATGCTTTTGCAAAACTGGTGAACTCCAACATTTATATCATTAGCCGAAACCGGAAATTCACAACCGCCAGCCGTATTGAGACAGCCGTATTCAGCACCAACTGGATTAGAAGCGCTATCTGCTACTACGGATGAAGCTTTGCTACTATTATTATTGTTGTCGATTTCGCTGCCTTTCACATTAGGAACATTTGGAGCACGCTGCTTTTTGCGTTTATGCATTACGTTCCTTGATTTGGCTATTGTGTCACCGGTTTTGCTACAACTGCTTACAACAGTTGTAGTCGTCGACGTCTGACTGCAGCAATCGTCAGTTTCATCACTCAGCGCAAGCTGTTTATTATAATTTCTACATTGAGCTTTGTTCGACTGAATAGGAGGTACATCTTCCAGATTGTCGACAATATTAACTCGTCTGATTATGCCAGATGAAGTGCCACTGGCTTCAATGACGCATGGAAGGCGTGAAGGGTGCATATCTACAGAACCGTTAAGCATCTGTCCTGATAAATCTATAAGACAACATTAAGAGTCATCGCGAATAATCCATGTTCGATGCCTGTCAGTGTTGGAAATATTCATGGTTTCGGGTTTCACCAAATATAATCCGTCAAATGAACGTATCAAAAACCTCTATTCTACTTGCAAAAACCTCTATTTACGAGAAATATATACCTTAATTGTAGCTCCAGAATTTCCTCATATTTAGTGTATAAATTATATTATTATACCATTCTGTGGATGTAGTAATGAAGGAGAATCCGGTTCCGCGAATAATCCATGTTCGATGCCTGTCAGTGTTGGAAATATTCCTGGTTTCGGGTTTCACCAAATATAATCCGTCAAATGAACGTATCAAAAACCTCTATTCTACTTGCAAAAACCTCTATTTACGAGAAATATATACCTTAATTGTAGCTCCAGAATTTCCTCATATTTAGTGTATAAATTATATTATTATACCATTCTGTGGATGTAGTAATGAAGGAGAATCCGGTTCAATGCCAGCAGAAAATCTGGAGACAGAAAAGCAAACAGCAATGGCTTATGTGTACAATAGAAGAATATCACTGGTAAAATTGGGCCCTCCCAAATACCGACCAGTACAGACCGAAACATGAAATTGAAACTACTGCGACTCACATCGCTTACGCCCTACGCAAAGCTCAATTATTGCACACGTACTATGTCTTAATATGTTGTCACCTTCGACCGATTGACAGGCGTGGAACACACCATTGTGTTTTAAGTTACTCACTAGGCTAAGTTACTTGATAACAAAGCCTAAGCATCCTAGTATATATAGTAGTGAAGCTCGCTTGCGAGCCAGAATTCGAGTGTTGAGAACAATCCCCCGAAGTCTGTTGTAGAAAGCACACACAAACAAAGCCTACACACAGTACGCAGGTTCAGCGTGATATAAACCGTGAGTGATGAGCCATAGTTACGCCCGCCTCTTTTTATAGCCAACGTATGCAGTAGACAAAACATCATACGAGTACAAAAACAATGAACTAACAATTAAATAATTCAATAAAACCCTAAATTGACCGTGAAAAGAACGTTAAAGAATTCAAACCGACACTTGAGAATAATGTCATTTTTCATACCAAGTATGAAGCAGAAGTGTGAAAAATATTTGCCACACAATATTTTTGACACTCGCAATGAGCTTGTTGGCCCAGAAAACCCCATGTAAGACACTAAAAGCAACAAAAAACACATATTTAGGTGCATTTCCCACGACTTGTCACTAAATATGAAATTTGGCGCCATCTATAAGCTTATAGACTCCAGATTGGGAAGCATCTTCGTTCTCTCATTCCACTCGAATTCAATTAAGGTCCAATCTATGGTAACTAGTGATGGGTAAAGATGTCAGGATACAAAATCAATTTTAATGTACCATATTTACCTTAGGCCACACGAACGAGCGGCACTTTCCACTTGACTGTCTCGGCTTAAATGTTAGTTACAAACCGAAAATACTAGCATTTTCAAATGTATATAGATTTCAGTAATAACTCGTTTTTAAACCGTAAACAAATGTATCGGACGGTGAAAAGTTCATGATGAAGCTTGAAGCTGAGTATGACACTCATGTCATATTATAATATATTATTATACAAGTTAAGAAAATGCCTAACTGGAAATTGGAAAACCGAACCCCTGAATGCTTTTACAGTCATAACAATGCACTTAGTCATAACACTCACTAAAATAATGAAAACAAGCTAATGCTAGTTTTTGGCTAGTTGCAAAGTCAAGGGTTTATATCTGTGAACTGTAAATAGAATTGTATTTATAAATGCCTATTGTTATCTGCTAAATACTAAATTACATCCAATTTTCAAGAAATAAATATGCAGCACGTTCAATGTAGCCTGAAGTCTACACATGAGCCAAAAAACTACAGAGCTACTCTAACCAACTGAACTATCTTTATGCATTTGGAAGCATCATGTCTAAAATGAATGCTTGTTCTCCTACTGCTTACTAAACCGATATCAATAACCTTGACAATTTTACCAAAAATTCTCTACTTAATTTTCTGAGAACAAAATAAAATATTGAATTTTGGTGCCGCATAGCTTGCAACAACACAAGATCGAGATTAAAATCTTCTTCTTCCGGGCGATGCAGGGTCGGCCCGAGTTCGAGCGGTTCTGGGCGTCGTTCGAGTGGGCTTTGGCTATTTTCATGTCAGCGTGAAGCGTGTCAGACCAGCGTTGTTTCGGGCGGCCCTTCGGGCGTTTGCCGGTAATCTCGAGACGGAGACCGGTCTTGCCGATCAAGTTGTCGTCCGCGCGCAGGACATGTCTGTACCAGAGTAGTCGCTTCTCGAGCATCTTGTCGACGATTGGTGCAACGCCGTAGCGGCCGCGGATGTCGTCGTTGCGGACGTGATCGAAGCGAGTGACGCCGCTGGTCCATCGCAGCATCTTGGTTTCCATGACGGCGAGGTGGCGTTCTGTGTCCTTGGTTGCGGGCCAGAAATCGGCGCAGTAGAGGGCGACGAGGCGAACGAAGGAGCGTTAAATTTTGGACTTCAGTTTGTCCTTGATCTTCTTGTCACGGAGGACGCCCGTAGTCGACTGCCACTTCATCCAGGCAGCGTTGACTCGTGAGTTGACTTCGTGTCGCAGGTCGCCGTCGGCCGAGAGCGTGAAGCCGAGGTACTTGAAGCGTTCGGCACGAGGCAGGTCGGTGTGGGTGACGTCAATCGTTCCTGGTTCGTCTGGAGCAGTCGTCATGTACTGGGTCTTCTTGATGTCGAGGCGGAGGGCGTGTTCGGCGAGGCAATCATTCCATGTCTGTACGAGCTGCGCGAGGTCGGACTTGTCTTCAGCGGCGAGCATCACATCGTCTGCGTAGAGCAGGGTGTAAGGCGCAGGCTGTTGGATGTCACGGCTGAAGGTTTCCATGACGAGGATGAAAAAGAGCGGCGAGAGGGCGCTTCCTTGGTGGACGCGGGACGCTGATGCGGAGTGGCTTGGAGATAAGATCGAGATTAAAATGTAAAAGTATAATTTTAAAAACAGTCGCGGAATATCCGCACGGAATGAAACGTCATCAACGCCTTATGTGTCAGTGGTGAAAAACGGAGTGATCTGTCCTCCACCGTCTCAAAGACGCTGAAGAAAAAGATACCCGATTCAAAGAACAATGTCCAATAAACTCACATCCCGAAAGAAAGAGGCCTAATACGAATGCTATTTTTGGTTAAGCACAGTTGCATAATCAAGCGTATCTGATAACAAATAAAGTCGTATCTATAAATGACTATAAGGAACAATTACAAGGGGTTCACCAAGCCCAAGCCCAACAGTTAAATCTATAGCCAAACAACCAAAACAATATTAATGTTGATCCTTCGCTTTTCTGTGTTCAATGGCAGCGGTTCAAAATATGGATTAATAAGAAATCAAGTATTATTGCAATTAGCAGACCACTTCGGCCTGTGCTAACAAAATAACGTAAACCAATGGCGAACATATAAAAATATTACCATATCCAATAACTCAAATCAAAATCTTTGGTTTGTATACATGTAACATCTTGGTATCTATGTGTTTATCCATCCATGGAACTTTAGCTCTATATATAAAATGACCAGAATCTTGAGTCTCCACTTTGTCCAAAAGAACTTTTATAGCGCGTGTTTTTAACTTATTTCTTATTACAGAAACAGAAACATAAAAAAATTGATTTTTCTAATCTCAAAAACGTAATCTCTGTGATACTGGTGAGCCGAAATATATAGCGAATTGTCAAATGTATATACAAGTACGTATTCCAGGAATTTAACGTACCATTCTCCCTCCAGGAAGAACGATACCGACTGCTCGATCAGTTTGCCATGAAGCGGAAACTGCATTGATGAAGTTTGACGTTTCGTGTGAGCAGTTCGGGGGTTCCTTGGAGGTCGATTTAGCCTCGCATGAGGCGAGGCCAGTGTTGTTGAAAAGCAAATAACAACAAATTATATAGTTAGGCAGTTTATTTGACGCGTGGAGGCGGTGTTTGAACGACAATAACGATGGTGCCCAAACTACCTCCGCGGGGAGGTCGTGCCAAAATCGCACAATTCGGTGGGAGAAAAAGAGATTTCGGACATCCAAACGTGGTATGTCAATTGTTTGTAATTTTAAGTCGTGGCCACGGTTGCCAGCATAACCGATGGCGAAAAATTTCGACAATTCGAGATCAACACCTCCGTGTATCATTCTGTAGACAAGTATCAAGTCGCTACGAAGACGACGGGTAGACAGTGTTTGAAGACCAAAAAACTTGCGGTGGTTGGAATAGCTCATATGGCGGATCGACGGCAATAACTTTGTGGCATGACGCTGCACTTTCTCGATAATCTCAATGTCTCACTCGTAGTGTGGGCACCACACTGTCACAGCGTATTCGACATGTGGACGAATCAATGAACAATAAAGATGCAACAAGATCGACTTGGTCCAATGCAAGATAGTTCTGCGAATGATGAAAATGATCTTGTGGGCCTTCGCAGCGACGATGGAACAATGTTCTGAGAATTTCAAAGTTTCGCACATGATGACACCAAGATCTTTTTCCTGGCTAGTGATTGACAAGGGATTCTTCATGAGAGAATAGGCCGCTCTACGATTCCCGAACCCACAGTGCATCACACGACATTTTTCTTCATTCGCCGACAACCCCAGTTCGACACAATATTCAGACAAACTATCGAGATCTAACTGGAGGTCATCATGACACATTTCCAACCAAACTTTGTGGACTCGGCGAGCTAAGCGAAGATCGTCTGCGAATTTAAAGACCGCGCACGACACGTGCTCATCAATGTCATTAATGAAAACCAGAAACAATAGGGGCCCCAAAACAGAGCCTTGCGGGACTCCGCTAGTAACATGACACTAATCCGATTTCGATCCATTGACACAAACCATCTGTTTGCGGTCTGATAGGTAGCTGCGGCACCAAGACAGAACTGGCCCAGATATTCCGTACATTTTAAGCTTTGTAATGAGGGCACCGTGATTCACTCTATCAAAAGCTTTTCGAAAATCCACGTAAACAACGTCAAACCAATCATTTGAGTCAAGACACTTTGTTGCAAAATTGAGATACTTGAGGAGTTGGGTTGTCGTCGAACGCTGCGACATGAAACCATGTTGTGATTTGTAGAAAACGTCATTATCATTCAAAAATTTCAGAAGACGATCGCGCAACACGTTTTCCATCACCTTGCTCACAGATGAATTCAAACTAATTGGTCGGTGGTAGCTGTCACAGTTAGCGCGGTCGCCCTTATTTTTATAGATTGGAACTATTTTAGCCAAACGCCATGCAGACGGAAATGTTCGTACTGTAATCGACATGTTAAACAAACGCGCCAGTGGCTCACTGATGGCATCCCTTGTTTGGAATAAAAACTTATTGTTGATCTCGTCGAGGCCGGGGGCATTTAGTTTACGAGTAGTTGTTAGAAGAGCTTCTGTACTGTAGTAAGTTGTTTTGATATTGATTTCTGTCTTAATTTCATACTCCTGTGCAAATAAATGTTTTATTACTTTCCTTTAGGGGTTGGAGACTCCTTTTTATTTGTCTTATAGGCACTTGTCAACTAGATACTTCCCACGGACCGTTGGATTTCAATATTTTTGGGGTCATATATTTATTCTGAAGCCTGCTGTATTGTGATCTATGCTTCTATAGTTCTGCTCCCTAAAACTTATGAACGGGTATAGTCTCAAGTTTGGCATATAAATTCATCGTTTATCAATTCACACCAATAGAATAAACGACAAAAGAGGACCTCAAACACCTTTTCGCGGTGCCATGTTTGTCCCATAATAATTTTATACGTCAGCAACATCATTTATCTTCTTGGAACAACAAACAGCTCCAAATAATGTAAAAATTCAATTGCCGGCGGGAGTAGAACACACATCTTCCGGATTCGTAGGAGAGACTGTCCTTTAGACCGCTCGGCCACGTTTTAATAAACATGGCATGTGTTACATTGCAGTTCAATTAACTGTATCGGATTCCCAAAGAGATTTGAAATGCTGCACATATTCTAGTGGTAGGTTTATTCTAATACTAGTTATACAGATACAATACACATACAAATTTATTCAGTTCCTATGGTATATACGAGACAGGACTAACAATGACGAGAGAGTCGCTCGTTACGTTCTTCCGGGCGATTTGCATTTGACCGCCAGTCTTCAGCGACAGGTGGTGACGGCGCATGAAATTAACCGTCCAATCGTAGCCAGGAGTGTCGTCGACAAACTGGGTTTGCAGCTCATTGGCAACAATGTAGTCTTTGACGATAGCCTGAACTTCTTGCATAGTATGACCAAAGCCGTTGCGAGCCATTATCCGGATATATCCTGCTAGCTTTTCTTCCATTTGGGGCGAGAGAGCAGTTTTTCGGCCCTGTTTTTTCAGCCCTTGCCGCAGCTTCACATGCTGCCGTAGAAAGAAGGTCGACATGCCGGGATATTGCTTGGAAGTAGTTTGAATTTTAGAACCGCCGATAACAACTTTATCAACGGCCTCCTTTATAATTTCGTCAGAATATTTCTTCTTAGGAACATACACGCGAACCATTTTTTACAGAATTATCGCATTAAAATCACTAAAATTATACAAATACAATATAGTTAAGATGCCACAAATTGAGGTACGTATTGAAAGGAAGGTGCCAGTAATGGTGTCGCAACGTAGTGTACACGTGTAAAGTATCACATATTTTCGATTTATACCCCCGGGGCAAAATGATATACTTCGGGGCAAAAACATTAATGTGAATTTTTTTGCCCCGGGGAGTGTTAAGAAATGGGGCAAAAAATACACCACACTACGCAATGTCTACAGAAATGCGAAGGATAGTGGTGCATGTGTGCACGAAGCTATGTACTATCTTAACTTACTTGCATATGCCTCGACTTATTATACTGTTTCATACGTACAGTAGATAAAAGTTTGTGCGGTAGGGCGAAAAGTTTTTACAGGGTGATTTTGAGATACATGAACTCTAGTGGGTTCACCTGTATCACGCTGCGATGGGCATCTCTGTTCTTTATTTATATATAGACTAGACATATCGTGCTTTGTGCGCACAGGCTGATTCCTATACTCTAGGTATAAAGTGAGAAGTTGGGTATTTTTTTACCCCCCTTGACTATATTTCATGTATTCAGCATGTCCTGAGGAAGTTCGAGGTAGCCATCAGAGCTCAGTTGAACGCTAGAGACGCGAGATATAGATTAACAGTAGCTCAAAGGCCACCACTGGCAGATTTGGACCAAAAAACCTGGTCTGTATACTTTAATTCAACGAAAAATTTGAAATATATATATTCGTGTGGGCTCAGAGGAGGGTATAAAGCAGCTATCGAAAACACAACTGAACACCAGAGAAACAGAATATCGCTAAAAAGAAGGTTTGCTGTTTCAGCATGCATAATGAGTAGTTCTTCTTGCCGCGTCTTGCGACACAGCTGATGCGTTTTGTTAGGCAAATCGGATATGAGTTTCGTGGTGATGGATGATTTTTTGCGATCTTTGTGAGGTCGAAACGTGGCTAGTGCCTGGGAGTCGAGAACATGCAAAACCAAAGCGCGCGAGGAGGAGCTGAAACCGTATGCTTTTCCAACTCAAAGGCGTTAAACCGGCTATTAGAACCGTCGTTGACAACTGAAAGACGTGACTAGTCGTACACAGCGGCCAACTGTAACTACGGAACATCAGGATCGTTATCAGAAGGAAATGTATTTGTTCGATAATTGGAGCAGGAAAGCCATGAAATCCTCAGTGACGAAATTGGGTCGACGCTGCTGGGATTGGAAACGTAAATGGCTCGTGGCGATAAACAAGGTGAACCGACCGACAATACCGCTCGGGCTCTGCAATGATACACAACAACGACACGGTAACAATAAGCGTATTGCCGCTCCGCAGCAATTGCATCGCGGCAACAACTCTACCAATTTGACATTCTTGAATTATGACTACTGATAATTGATATTTTATGTTGTTTGGTAGGAGGTGGCAGTTTTGTAGATTGATGGCTATCGTTAATTATGTGGCAAAGGAGTTCCATCACATCAGATTGGGATTCTTGTGTGGCCAGTAGTATGCCAGTGGGGCCTTATTTTATATGTATGACACGCGTTTTGGTTAAGTTATTTACAGTCAAGTTCAAGCTAGGATATCACAGGTAAATTGCCACAAACAGAACAGGAGATACCCTGTAGATAAGCTCAATATAGGTAAACCGACTGTCAACCTTTACAAACGCCACTTTTCAATATGGTACTTTAAAATGCCAATCAATAAGTGTTTATTGTAAAACTGTTACGAAACACAGCTAGCCCAAGATGCCACCAATTCCAATATATTTGACACCATTATTTTCGTCTTATTACAAAACCCAAGTTTTTTATGCAAGACGGTACTAATAAAAATTATATTTAGCATTATTATGCCTTGTTGGGGCTGGTGCCATTTGCTACACCTATTTTCCACTCAACATTTTCAACTTTTTTTCAAAACTTAACGGCCGGCTTCTATTCCCACTCTAGGACTCACCTGTCGCACATGGCATAAATTATGTGCGCAATACTTCTGCAAAATTAAATATAAATTGTGATGCGCAAATTCCCTACTAGCTATGTATTTCGGACTATTATACTAAATATATTAAAACTCATACATAATCAATTTCTCTCATATACTTATATTCTTCAAACCTGAATATTTCACTTAAAAACTGTTCAAACACAAAACCAAACCAATATACCTTAAATTTCAATCTTTTTCCTATAACCCTATACATTCATATGTTTGACCTACCACTTTCCCCTGTTTCTGTTTTTATAACTTATATTTTATCAAAATTCCTTATTTTCTTCCTTTCCAACATTTTTCAAACACCTCTCATTTATCCAAAGGTTTATTTCTACTTACCAAATTTATAATTCCAACTTCCCTACGTACCCCCTTCCTCATATTTAAATTTTATGCTTGACCTGTTCTGATTTTTTAAACCAAACCCTACCCCCCAGCTCAATTATGGTGGCCAGCTAAATCCAGCTCCTACATGGTGGCCATGACGAGGATAGCGCCAATCCTGTGAAATCCGGTTGGTTACGTTTGTCAGATTGGTTTGTGGTTAGTGGTGGTACTCGCCTACATATCCCTACTTTCCAATATCTTTTCCCTTATTTCCATTTCTTCCCAATTCTCTTAATTTACCCAATTCCTTCCGTACTTCTTCCCTTAAAAATACCTTTTTATATACCTCTTCCTTCTCACTCTCACACCGTTATTATTTTCCGTCCCGCTTAATAGAAAGTACAAAAAATTACGGATTTTTCCTCTGCCTGACCTACCCCCTGTGCTCTTCCTTTCTTCCTAAGTTGTTATCTGGAAACCTACATTTTTAAGAAATCTCGCCTCGCTGAGGTGTTGCGTCACCCAATTCAAATTCTGATTTATAAAAAGTTATAATTATCTAATGTTGTACATGTTGAGTCTGGCAGGCACGCTGGTGGATAGTAAATCCCATTAGTTTAGGTAGCGCATTGCATGTCCGGCCGCTTCAGGTGCCTGCAACATTAAAAACATCTGCCGGACACCCCGAATTTTGTTATAAATTTGTAACATTTTTATAACTTATCTCCATTAGCTGTCTCAATAATTTCCTATTTACGCTGGCTTGTTGTCAGAGTGGTTTCGCAATCTGAAGTGTCAGTATAGCGTGTTAAAATTTGTTGCATAAGTTTCGTTTATTAGTTCTCCTTCGCCCCTTCCCCTAAATTTATCCGGTTACACGCACACCACACAAGCTAAATTTTTTACTATTCAAATAGCTAAAAATTATAAATTTTCTTCTAAATTCCTAACCAGTTTAAATCTCCAACTTTTACTTCAGTTCACGTTCGGTAGAGTCGGGTCCGGTAGCGTAGGCACAGATCCATTTGCAATGTGGCGTTTAGGTCAAGCCATGTTTGTTATGATGGGACCAGTTTTCGATTTCAGACTATCTGCTCGATATATGAGAACCAGTATGGTTTATTTGTTAGTAACTAGCAGTATCATTCACTGTTCGTGTCATTGTTACAGTCCTGCGTTGCTGCCGCAACACAGCTCAGTCAATTTCGCCTTATAAGTTTTCCAGGATTCTGAATAAAAGCTCAGAATTCGGCCCTAAATTATTAGTTTGGTTAACGGTGATAAAATCATCCGAATTCCCAGATTGCTGCAGACTGAATTCATCAACGGCTATACTCATTTGGGCCCAAGTAAACCTAAGGGCGAAAACAAAATGCAGGCCATGCCGTTCTCCATATACTAAGCCAAAACCTTAGTCTCATCCCCATGTACTAAGCCTAAGAAAGGGGCTGCCGCACGTCGAACCCCTCGCTCTAAGCTGTTCTTTTTTTCTAACGTTATAACGTATCACCCCTTTGGGTTACTTGGGCCGTAGTTTGTCATTTTATCTATTTCTCGTAGTACGAAGTCCCTGTCAACATTGTTGCAGACATGTTAATATCGATCGCAGCAAAATGGAAATATATGTAAATCGGACAGTTACACTTGCGGTCGTGGAATACGGCTCGTTAAACTCGTAAGCCTTTTAACGACTACTGCTATCAACGGAAGTTATGCACTGTTTTAAACGAGTTTGTTGTACGGTGAACGTTAATCATTTGCTACCGTAGTGAACCGAGGAAAGTAGCCTACATAGCAGGGCTGTTTATAACCCTACAGAGAGGATTTGATTCCTGGATCGAGCTGCGTTCGTGGAATATTGCTCGCTGAATTAATTGGTGCTTGAAAAAGTTAATGTGAAATCGCTGGATGTAACAATTAGTGGGAAATCACTTTCGCTGGAATCTGAGGTCATTTCTGAGCAAATGAGGTTGTTTCAAGTCAGGAGGTTGTGTATCTTAAACACAAAACTTCACACAGTTGTAACTAATATCATAACTGAAATACTAGTGTTCAGACTGCCATGTTGGCAGTGCGAGCTGAGCAATTTATTTCGAATGGCAAACTCATATCTAAGAACTCTCAGCAAAGCTTTTAGCAGTTGAAAACAACCAAATTGCACTATACCGAAGAGAGAACTCTTATGTGGTCAAATGTTTAACGTAATACGTGATGACAATGGTTTACGAATGCTACTGCTTGACAAAGTTGCGATCAGCTCCTATAAATATATAAACCCCTATAAAAACGTTTAATACGGCAACTTGTATGGCTAACCAAAATTTAAGTTTAAATGTTATTATAATACATATCCCATCACCATATTTAGATAATCATGCTCCAAACTATTATTATACAAGCACCTTAAATTTTATGATACGATCTTAAGTCAACTACCAAACATAAACCATAAATTTGAATTAGTCAAAATTAAAATAAAACTTTGATAACTTTGCATGAGTACAAACTTGATTAAAGCGGTGCCGACACTAAGCCATATATTTTATATCTTATGTGTGTCTTGTTTATAGAAACACATTTTAGTTTCCCATTTTCTATTTTTCCTGTTTCACAACCTTTTCCAATTTTCCGTGATCCCAGGTTTCCTGTAGTGACGTTCGTTCTCCAATTTCTAAAGTTTCCCCTTTCCGACAGGACTTACACATATGGGATGGGGCATAGGATTTGTTACGTGGGGCATTGCGGCGCCTGAATTTGCACATTTGGAGTAGCTTTTGTTCCATGGAAATAAATTATGTTGTAAAAACATATATAATCATTACGTAGGAGAGTAACATACAGTATTAAGAAAATATGATTGAACATATTGTTATGATATTATTCTATTGATGTGAATTGATAAACGATGAAGTTATACGCCAAAGTTGGCACTACGAATGTTCATGAATATTATCCATCATAACTAGATTACAATAACACAGGCTTCAAGTATATAACCCCAAAATTGTATAAACCCAACGGTTCCCAAAAAGCATCTATTAGTGAGGATCAAAGACTGGTACACAGGTGTTGAAGTTAAAATGAAAGTTTGAAATTTTAAGATATGGCTGTCCATATCCAGATATGGTAAACCAATCCCTGCCTATCACTAGTCTTCGTTAATCCAGCCTAATTGACTTTTTGGATAGTTCTGCGCTACGACATAAATCAAAGACATATGACATATACTAGTGTTATCTTATTGCTATTGATGGGCGCGGATATGGACAACTATTTCCTAAAATTTCAACCTTTTATTTAAACTTCAGAAACAGACTTTGCCATTCACTCTTACAGGTGTATTTGATGATATATTAAGGATTTGGAACGCTGTTCTTCTGATAAGGTCCTTTTTCCATCAATATTTGCTATGTAACTTACACCAAGCCTGTATTGGTCAGCAGCATTTAATTTATGGTGAACACCATTTCATGTTATAGTTAACGCCTATTTATTCTCAACATTGTGAAAATTTGGGATATTTTTGGTATCCTGGTGTCTCGACGGGGTGCCAATAAATCGTCAGAACCAAACTGTAAACCAGAAAAACGGGATTGGTAAAACTTTCCAGGTTGCAAGGTCTAAACAGGAGCCAAATACCTAATTTCGGACCACAAAGTAGAAGTATATGGCATCTGAAGTGGGCTATTTGAATTCCGAAATTTTCAGGAAAACACGCAACAAACAGAGTACCATTTTTTAAATTCTACTATATAATCCCTGAATTCTCAAGATATACGGTAAAACTTTTATCGGACAGGGTTCAAAACGAGCCGAGCCTGTTTAGATCAAAAGCGGAGCTCAGCCGGACGTGGTTCAGGAGAGCGGAGAAAATTAATGACTTTCTCAATTCTATTAGAAAACTGTATTATAACACATAACAAAGTAAATACAACCATAACCCGCATGCAAAACCAAATATAGAATATAGACTTTGGTTAGACTCACGAAGGCCGACGATAGTTATTCAAATGATTTAGAACTTGAAACCGGTCCACTAAATACGATTCAGAATGAACCAATAGTTTTGAACCAATGTAGCTTATTTGGTCACCATTCGACCCAGGTCCCAATGCTGTTCGAACGATATATAAAATTATACATTTATCAAGAAAAATTTTCAAAATTTTGGGTACCAAGGAGGACCGTTGGGCATACTTGCATGAGGTTATGAGATCCGAAGTCTTGTGGTGATAACGCGTGCCTTCGGGGTGGGATAGGAGGAAAGAAGAGGCGGGGAAGGCCGTTCATTGAGTTCGTGGGGGGCACAAGTTTTCGATTTTTGGGACTAAAAATGTATCTTAATTTTTACCCATTTCTTCCATTTTTACTTAGCATTGTCAAAAGTTTCCGCGCGCGTCTGGCACGGAGTTGGTCCGAAGGAACCAGGAAAAATTGATCTACGTTACTGGATGGAACGGCGCTAACCCAGGGGAAGAGTGTCCGAGCCTCATGTAGAAAATGCTCCTCTCTCACCTATGGTCATACATGACAACACGAACCCAAAACCATCTAAAAAAATTTTATAACCGACCGAAATGGATATTTTCTGAACTAGCCCATGAAGTTGAGCCGAATGGTATCAAAATTATCGCTGTATCTTTAAATCTGATTAATTTCGGCCTGAGCCTAGTGAAAACTAAAGAAAAATGTCCCATTAAGGTATATAAACAAAATGCCACATATAGGAACTACGATATTTTAAATAAGGTATATAAACCAAATGTTACATATAAGAACTAGGATATTTTTAATAAATCATTACGAATAATTCAATAACAATTGTTCGTTATTTAGTAAAACTGAACCTGTCCTCGAGAATAGCTTCAAAAGTGGAAACCAGAACACGGCGATGTTAAACCCAGAGACAAGTTATCACAAAAACTCGACAGCCTATATTTAATACTGGTTGCTTAATATAAAAAAAACTGCTATAACTAAATTTGGTAATCTGACTAAATGACTGTCGATTGGTAAAATGACTAAAAAATTTATTAACCAACATTTTCGCGCGGAGCAGTCCCCAAAAGTTTTTGACCAAAATGAGCTTTCCATTGTAAACGAGCCGATTCTAGGATATACAAGTTTGAAAACTAGCCGAGCTCAATAAATAAATAAAACTCAATAGATATTGTGTTTCGATTCCAGGCAGGTTCATTCGTCCAGCTGAAAGACTTTGGAGCCGTGACAAATCGATGAACAACAACGGCGGAAACTATTGGAGACAACACAAAACAAGATGAAAGGGAAAATAACTACCAAGTTCCATACATAACAACTCGAGACACACAATTGTGCAAATAATAAGTCTATTAAAAAGTGACAATATTTTAACACAGTGAAGACGACACAAGGTAAACACGGGGAACAAGCAATAACACAATAAAGTTTCTTCTAAGCTCGCTCAAATGTTAATGTTAATGCCCCATTGAACGCTTGTATCAGGGAAGAAATCTAAATGTTTGCAGCAAAACTGTCAAACTTTGATATGTTTCAATTTGTGGAGCACTAGAATTTTGTTCCGAAACATTTAAGAGTTTGTTGCTGTGAAATATTCATTTTCGCAAGGGTCTCCAACGCGACAAATCCTAATTTATCTTATAAGCCGGAATTGGAATATTTAAATTTTTCTCTTTTCTTTGGTTTTAATTGATGTGGCCGCCGCCACGTAGTATTTTTTCGAGGGTTTCCGGCCAGAAAAATTAAAAAATTTAACATAACTGGGCCACACTGCGGTATATCTATCTACCTCAGTGATACTTATACTAGCCACTCCGGTTCCAGGTGTTCTCATGCCGTATTTACCATTACCATCTGTATTTACGTTTGAGATGGTTAAGGGATCGAGTCGGTGCCGTTTTACAGCGATCGGGCTAGATCGGTAATGTCAATGTCAATGATGGGTTATTTTTACAGTATTAAATTTGTCATGTTTCGACTTCTATCCAACGTCAATATTAGCTGAATCCAAACTGGTATCCAATGTATATATAATCTTGCCAATTAGCAGTTCTTAGTTTGAAATACTATGCGATGCAGCTATCGGATTTGTTGAGTAGCACAGTGAATGTACAGCAAAATTCTTGACTTTATTACCAAAAGTGTGAAGCTTTTCGGTATTGCCCAGAAAGGTTCTTCATCTCTGCTGCCATCAATGCAGTACCTTTACCATCTGGCCACATGTAGCCCACAAAGTGACACGATTCGGCCACTCGTAAAAAATTAACGAATTGAAAAGGATAATATTCCAACTTGGAAAACACCAGAATTTGATTCTTAAACAAAAACCCTTTTCAAAATGTGTCCTCGTTGTAAAAACAGCTGGGTTTTTCCTAAAAATCCCAGCCCGAAATTGATCAATTTTGAAGAGGAAATTTTGGTGCCATTCCACTTAACTTGATAAAGCGGTTCAAAAATGCCTATTTTGCATTGTTTCCAATTTTATTGTGTTCCCAGTGGTCCACCCAAGGAACCAAATTTTTAGAAAAAATGTTTTTCTTGGTAAATGAAAAAATTCAAATACGTACCATTCCATCCGCAAAGCTTACTCGAATGGTGGTAAAATCTGGTCAATTAGTTAATATGTCAACCAGTTATTGCCATTTATGTGAAATCTTAAGCCAAAGACAAAGCCTAAGTAAGACTTTGCTTATATCTCGTAAGTCTTTAATGATAAATGGTCGTCGCATTTAGCCTCACCGGGTGAACTACAATTGTGAAACACTCCAACTAGTTTTATGTTGTGGTTTCACGAGTATATGGAGACTTTTTGCTATACACAGAAATTATTTCATGTAGCTTAAACAACGGCATAACTTTCAAATTCTGAACTGCATCAATAATAGTAAACGTTAAAGTTTGATTGACTATTCCTGGGTACCGTATAAACTGGTTAGAAGCGGTCGAGAAACATGTGTTGAGAAATTAAGATCTGAGCGAACACAAACAAGAATAATTTCGCTTTTATGTTACACAAATAGCATAATAGATTATAGAGTTTCAGTTATGGTTTAATTTGTTAGCTAATTTTAACTGAAAATTGCAAACCTGTATTGCAAAATGCGCCATATATGCAAATATAGAGAAGACATAAAACCGGAACTTCCACTGCTGCGAACATGTGCCGTAACCCACCATTTGCCCGAAGCCGTAATTCTTGTTACACCCAGGTAACATATCCTGTTTCTCAGTCTATGATCCCGAAATAGGCAAAACATAAATTTCTGCGAGCACAGCAAAAGTTGCTGAGATGAATCGATCTAACCAAGCTTTGCCAGTGAACAAAATAAGCTAAATCTTGATCCAGTGAAAACGTTATGAAGTTTCAAATAACCTAATCACACTGTTGAGTTGATCTCGTCAGAGTCAAAACCGGATCACGTATTTCCTTAACTGTTTCAACCAAGAAGCGAAACACTCAACTGAGTACAACATACTCTGTACAACAATCCGCTCATAATATATCGGTAGCCCGATAATTGGCTAAAATTGCCTTTTTAGGAATCAAATATAACCTTCAAACCAAGGCTTATTTATGACTTTTGCTACGGCGAACATTATTTTGCAGTGTCGTCATGTTTAGTTTTTCTAGTTTAAGCCGAAAATGGAAATATATGAAAAACACTTGAGCCAACAACATTATGTTTGCAGGCCTAATTTAAACAGCAGTTGTGTATAATATGCCGGACTACAATTAAATATTGGTACCATTGTATTTTTATCATCACAACTATAAGCGAAAACAACTACAAAAATCACGATAAAACGTGGTTATATAACATGAGCTTCACGGCAATACTAGAATCTCAACCGGAAGACGTTTTGTAACATCATTATGCTATTGATCTGGGGCACAGCACGCGCGGAAGAGGGGGCACCCTCTCACCTTTCGAGAAAAATAGGCCACAGTAAGGCGACATACCTACTTTTGAGCAGCGTACTGCGCCCCTGCTATCGACATCAGTTAATGACCAAAAAGATGTGCGGCGTGCACATTGTTTGGTTTCCCGAATACACAATACTAAATTGTACCTATAAACTCGATGCAATGTTGGTGTCAAGCAAGGCGTTTTCGACAAGCTCCAGCTCTTTTATCCATTGTATTGCCCAAATAGCAAGCGGTCGCATGTAGCCACACGCCCTGAAATAGTGTTTTTCGTACACTGCTTCCGGTGTTTGGAATTGTAGACCCAGCTCGCTCCACGCAGAGTTATAAACGCCCGAGGCAGTTACAAAACCCTCGTCGATTAGGCCTTCAGCAATCATATGCGAAGCAACTACGTAGGTAACTCCAGTCCAGCACTCATGTGCTTGTAAATTTGTACCATCGGGTCCTCCACGGCCGCGGTTTTTTCCCAACACTTTGCTACACATTGCGGCGTCCCCGTTTCTGATGCAACTGTCTAGCTGCAATAGGTCATTAGGACAATAGTCAGATTTCTGCGAGCTATCACCCGAAACCACCAAGTTTGGATCCCATCCATTGACAGCTCCTAATCTACCATTACTAAAGCTGCGCACGTTATGTTCGTAAACAGTGCGTAATGCCATTCGTACGGCACCTGTGTCAAATGCGTTGTACAACGGCAATCCACAGGCTCGCAGCGCCCAAGCACCGCAGCACTGATCAGCCATTATCGCTTCAGAACATGCGGAGAATTCATCGAATTTGAAATAGCGTCCAGTCCACAGTTTTTTGACATAAGCTAATCTTGCCCGTTTCAACAAGGCAGACCAACGACGCAGTTGCTCTTGTGAGGCTTCTTGTGAATGCTGTCCAATAGCTATTGCTGCCGTAAGAGCGGCCAACCAAAGACCACCACAGTAAGCCGAAGTCCCAGCCATCGTCCACGCATCATACGTCTGATCCGGAGAATTAGAATTTTCAATCATTCCATCACCATCTGCGTCCCACCGCTCAACAGCGTTCTCAACTATGATTACCACAGACGGCCAAGCATGCGTGAGAAATTGACGTGCGTCCTCTCTGCGTTGTGTGATTTCCGAATAATTTTTGCTATCACAGCGTTCAATACTTTTATGCAACATAACAAAATCTCGATAGGTGTTAATGATTAATTTTAAATTAAGATCTCGCCAATCGCCGATATCGTGCATTCGATATGCGTTCACACAAAGCCACGGCTCATGAAATGGATCGCCCAAATCGTGCGGAACGGAACCATAAGGCTTTATAATGCTGGTTTTATTGTCAAATATAAAATGAGCTCGCTTGGGCTCGAACCGTTGAACCTGATCGATAAAATCCGACTGGATCGAATGCTCGATATCCGGCCATAAACTAGCCAATGCGTACGAAGCGTAAAAGTGCACATCGTACGTATTGAACATTCGATATTCCCATGACTCGAGGTAGATAAAGCGTCCCGAGCGTGCAAAAACTTTAGCCGTATAATCAGATACTGATCTTTCCTCAACTGCTGGATCTTGAGTACCAGCTAGTTGTTGTTGTTCACCTGGCAACAATTGTGGATCATATTCTACCCAAACTGACCCACCGTCCGACAAGAAATATAGCTCATTAAATAGCGTTGAGCGATACCATGAAGGAGGAACAGTCCTAGGTTTTCCATCGCACTCATTGTCATCGATCGTGGTAGAGCTCAAACCAGTGTTAGCTATACATCCGTTTGTACTATATTTGTGGACACAGGAGTTGCTTAGTACATCCAAGTCTTTTTGTTTATCAATATCCGAAGATTGGTAAGATGGATTTCGTTCCCAAATAGCTATCGCTTCGGCCTGCCACTTTTCAATTTCGTTCTCCCAAGCTTTACACGACTCAATTGTGTAGGCAGCAAGAGCCGAAGTTGCACAAGCGTCAGCGCCAAACCAGCGCGTGTAGCGACGTCGATAACGTCGTTGTTGACCAATAAAATGGATTACTGGCATGTCCCATGAAAGACAAAATGTAAACGATAGTGAGGTACCTTGTACAATTGGCTCCGCGTTGCTCGCACACAGAGCTACACCCATTTCGGAATAGAATTTGCTGTTGTTTTCCGTTCCATCGGGCGACAATTCACCCAGACACCCGTTTTGCACTAACGGCGACCATATTTCAGAGCCGTCACTGGAAGGATCGAAATACAGACGATTAGACAAACGAATTCTTCCATCCGATTCGGCAACGGAAATGCCGTAGGTAAGCTCCATGTTATCAACGGTGTGACACAACTCAATTCCAGTCACCGCTGTCGGATACGCGGCGTTGTTCACCGGGTTACTGCTGCAACTTCGTTCAGCATAGCTGGACGAAACAGACGCTCGAAATGGCTTACTATAACACAACCCTGCGGAATCTACATCAGCATTCCCAATGCCATTGCGCCAAGTAAATGTTATCGAAAAACGAAGATCTTTTGCCACCGCGGGATCCGGGTGATTATTAATAATAACCCATCGAAACGTGCACACCGGAAGCGAACTGTCTTTGTAGTTGTGCGGTATGACGGGAGAAAGTTGATGACATACCAAAGCTATACCCGGCAGACAGGGCACTCGGTAAACTGTCCATGAACGTGGATAAAGTGCATAGTAGTCAATACAGGAAGGAGGAAAGTCGAATCGCCACGAGCTGAGCACGCCACCGTCTCCATGACCTGAAACTTAACAATTACATTAGTATCACTGCTGCTGGAATTATACTTTTTCCCAATAATAATTATACCCAAAATTTCACTCTTCAGTTGAACGGACATGAAAACGATGGTGGGATCTAATTCATGAAGTAAAGGGTATTTAACACTTTATTGCCGCGATTGCCACTAATCTACGCAGTTGACATATATCTATATATCTTTCGTGCGAAACCAGCCGAACATTCTTATGCTAAAATCATAAATTTTGCAGCATTTAAGCTTGAAACGGCGGCACTTAGTGCCTTTAGTCTCCGTGGCGGAATTAAATGATTGCTGCATGTACCAAATAGTCAACTGTTTCATCCGTACTATATTTAACGATTTAGCTACTTTTGGCTATAAACAAGACCGCCATGTTCGTAGTGTACGGGAATGGAATCAATATAACAAAACATACCGCTTACAAAAGCATATGCGTGTAGTGAAATTTTATTTAAAAAACGCAGACACCTTCACCAACTTGCCTCTAACTAGTCGACACACTAAAACTGCGGTGTGCTCGAAAGCGAAACGCAGTTTCATCAACATCTCTTCGTCAATACAACGTAAGTCGGCAATTTATAAACTGGCTTTTTCCAATTATACCCCATGTTCGCCCAGTTCATGGTTGCCAGCTAAATTTGTGGCTTCATCAAATTCCATGGCATGTCTTCAGTGCGCCCGAAAAATTATCGCAATTTCTCAGTGACACTACAAACATGGGAATTTTTCCTTACATTTAGGAAATCAAAGGATCGGGACGTTTCTGTATTCCTATTATCAAACACAACGCCTCATAATAAAGTATTTCTCATTCGACAAAACCCCTGAACCATTAAACATGTCATTGCACCACTAAAATCAAACATCGTACGCACTCGTACTCACTATAAAATTATCTAACTGGTATCGTATATGTCTTGTATTCGGGCCGCTATGAGCCAGCCTTGCTTAAATGCCATCGACCAAAAAATACTGAAATTACGCTAGTCTTAATTCAGATATTCAGCTCATTGAATGAATTTGGGTCAAATATCTTAGCATAAAAAGCACACACCTTTTATTCGGCTGCCACCACGACCGTATCCGGCAATATGACTGTCGCTAATATTATCCAAGCTGCAAAGAGCTTGACAGTAAACTGTTCTTCCAGTTGAACGTCTTGAAATTGTTAGAATAAACTGATCCGCGGTAACCAATTTATCCTCGATGAGGCCCGGACGCAGCGTAAATTTAGCAAATCCGCCACCAGCGAAGGTCCTTCCAATTGATCCCGATCCTATGGTTCCGCATGGTGCGCCATAGATTGGCGGAGCGGATCGCGGACGAAAGACATGAATGAAAGGCAGACGACCCTTGAATAATTTTCGCAGGGTGTATACTGCGTAGCGAGCTATAAACGGCAGCAAAGAGATAAGCTGCTGAATCGTGATGGGAATGTACGGTGAGCGGACGTCAGAAAATTTCCGATCACCCCGTGCTGACCAAACATAGCGCGGAACGTGCGACTCAATGTACGATTTGAGCAGCGCATTCCAGCTGTTCAACCAACCCTCGCGGGAACCATGATTTATCATCTAGACAAACGCTGCTAGTTAGTTGCAGCCATTTATTTTCGACTAAATGCCCTAAAACAGTGAACAAAAGCAGTGTACTAGAAAAGAAAAGCAATACATCTTTGTAAAGTGTCATTCCGCATCGTCATCTAAACTTAACCGTTGCGCAAGAGCTCAAACATCGAACCACTTGCCAGTCCTTTCAACTAATGTTGACGGGAATTGGTATTCAGTTATTGCATATAGTTGGCATTATTACGAAAATCGTTCTGTAAATTCCGATCTCGTGCCGGCCGCTGTTGTGCAAGTGGCTCCAGTAGAGACTGCCAAGTAACGTGTTCACTACAAGCAAACCGAAGTGCTGTGTACCAAACAAGAAAATGGAGTCAGTTGCGATTTGATTCAAGCAGAAAATGAGCACAAAAGAAGATAGCTGCTAAGGACGACTTATAAATTCGAGTTATTCCCACGCGAGGTTCCGGTTACAATTTAGATAGCTCCCTCAAAATCTTCGACGCGCACCTTCACGCCATGTTGAGACGGCAGGAAATATTTTCAACCCTTTTTAGAAATGAAATAATCTTCAAAGAGGGTGATGCGCATTGACTCTTGAATAGGTTGGTCTCTTCAACTAAACACTCTGCCAAGCCTCAGCGACAGTGATTTTTGAAGACAATAAGGAGTGGGAGCTGTAAAGGGCAGCTTAAGACCTCGTGCAATCGGGTGACTCGCAAGTGGCTCCAAGCCCAACAACGTCTTCGAAAAGTGGTAACAACTGAAGCGGTTTTCCACAGAACGAGAAATGAGAACATCTGCACCTGCCAGCATTACTAAATTTGCTGACAAAGCAAAACGTAAAGCTTGCAGGATACTGAAATCCGTTTCCTGGAGTTGTCCTTCTTCATAAAGTAGCACTCTTCATTCCACTTGCTAGAGAAGCGAGCGAGTGGAACGAGAATTTTCAATTTTGGCACTGGAGGGCGGGGGGGGGTTGAGGAGGCCCTGTATGTGTGTGTTGCACCTGGATCTCGATAACGGTTGGGCGGATTTTGATGCACTATAGCTCATTCGAACCGCAACGGTCGATTTACGTATACTGACGGAGCCCGATTTTTGAATTTTTCCCGTGGGAAAGTTATGGGTCAAAATGACGTCATTTTGGCCAATTTTCGGCCACCCCCTCCAGTTTTTGCGACTTTTCTCAATAAGTAAACGAGGTATCCCAAACTAATAGGCCTAGTCCACGTAGCTTTACCAGGGCTTTCCAACGATATATAAAAAGTTTTTCAATTACTTCCCAATTTGGAGTATATAAGCTTATAGTTGGCGCCAAATTTCATATTTGGTGAAAAGACCTAAATGTGTTTTGTTGCTTTTAGTGTCTTATGGGGTTTTCTGGGCAGATAAACTCATGGCAAGTGTTAAAAAAATTGCTGAGCAAATATTTTTTACGAGTGTCAAAAATATTGTCGCAAATATTTTTCACACTTCTGCTTCGAGGGATTGTTCTCACTACTCGAATTCTGGCTCGCAAGCGAGCTTCACTAGTAGCTATTTGTGCGTGAGATAATGAAGGCAAAGAGTAATGATCGACTCATAGGTATATTTTCATAACCTCATTTTGAAACTCGTCTCGTCGGTTGACTAGTTTACGGCGAAAGAATTGGCATCTATGTCGCTCTAAATCATTTCATGTCAAAAATGGTGAATAGTCCAATAAAGGCGCGATAATTTATTTCAAGATTAAAAATGTATAATAGTTCAGTCGTGCACCGAAATCTTGAATATATATTCCAGCAACGATAAAAAATCCGCACAATTTATTCTGTCAAAGATACGAAGCGTTATCTCGTTGTCGACTTACTAAGTTTAAGCTAAGGTCCTTATACAAGTTTAAAACTAAGCTAGTTGGGCTCTCGCCCCACAAATCCCGCATTAAGCTATTATTTTTAAGGACATACATTAGGTCACGGCCGACAGCTTGACTTGAACCCTGCCAAAAAAAGCCAGAAATTTTCTCTTCACTATTAAAAATACTTTCGCCCAGTAAAACTCTAAAATAGAGAACTCAATTCCCCTAGTCTCCAGTAAAATTGCAGTGGAAAACTCAGTTCACTAGGTCTCCAGTAAAATTGTAAATTTAAAATTACAAAACCTGCTCGTTGTGGAATAAATGAAACCTTATCCCGCCCTTGGAAACCCAAAAAATTTATCTTTAAAATTGAATATTACCCAACATTCGACGCGGCTTGACAACCTGAGTCTAATGGTGTTACTCTTAACGGGATCCCATAACCGTTTTCTAAGTATTAACAAAAAACTATTCAATTGCTGAGACTCTAACCCTCCAAGTTTTTAACCACAGCTTAGGTAAAAATTTTTTTTGGGTTCCCAAGGGCGTAAAAAATCGAATTTTGGTGCAATGATCAGCGGAGATCTCGAGGATCACAAAATACCAAATTTTCCGGAATGAGACCATTTTTGAACCAGGCTGGGAGCATAATGGAAAAGAACCCTGGAAATGGCTGGAAAGAATAATGGAATATTGTCAAATGATAACGATCACAGATACTAGATATATACCTATACCATATCAATACAGTTTCTTACCGACGTTATACCTATATTTCGCATCCGTGCACAATTCACATATATATGAACCAGATAGCAAGAATCGTTTAACTCAAAAGTGCAGTACCGTCTGTTATAAACAACAAACATCATAGTTGAAGAGAATACCTTGGACCTTTCTACTGCGGTCATGATGGTTAGGTGCTCTAAAAACGAGTTGGTTTTCCATGCTGATACGCAGGTTGGTATCTTATCTTGGAAAATGTACCCTACAATACCACCGCTTGCGCTGGTTTTACACTGTGGAGAATAACAAAAACTGGGAAATTAGCTAAAACAACCCGAATCCGCAGTGTATACTGCCACCACGAGAGTTAATCAAATATGTGGCTTTAAATCGCAGCAAAATGATGCTACGCTTCGGTCGCCAAAATCATTGATGATACCCACATGGTGCTATTTCGTTGTAGAAAGCATCATCAGATACAAGAAACGATAAGCTTAGAGGCTTAATCTTTATTAAAGCAAAAATTCAGTAAGCTTACGTTCGCTTAAACTTATAAATCTTTCGTCTACCAGTTGTGATAAACATGTCGTATTTCTTCGAAATTTTGCGCAATAAGGGGAGGGCTCAATGGGTTTAGACCCAACGCTGCGAGTAAGACATGACAATACCCTTTCGTTATAACAATGCCTTTTGCTTCGTAAAATATTCACTCTTTATGAAAAAATCAACACAGTGGAAAAGATCGGAAAGTGCCTCCAAGGAAGTTTGAATGAAAAAGCTACTAACCAAAAAGACAAATGACAATCAATTGACCTCGAGAGTTCCTTTCACAGTACAAGATTTAGGCACGCGGATTTAGAACCGAAACATTGTGTCAGTGGACATGGGTTATAAGGCCAACAGGCGGTGGCAGTTTTATTGAATAAATTTTCAGCAACTGACCAAATAATTATCGTAGCCAGCCCTGTATTTCAGTTTAGGTGACAGACAAACTACCATCACTCCATGAAATTCAGGGAACAGTGCGAAACACCGCGAAATTTTGAAGCTGGAGTTTTATATACTCTCCAGCAAAGAATCGTTCACTCTTGTTTTTACTAATCTCCAGCATAATATATACCTACTGGTTGTTTTGCGCTCACGCGAATCCCAGATAATGCCAAAAAATCCCGAACATCTGTGGTTCAAAATTTTCAGACAGATATCGATTTATGCAATATAAACCTTCATTCCGTTCATAGTAAGGTTGTTCCACATAGGTACTGCCGAAAATTAAAAGCCGATAATTTAGGAACAGTATGCGAAGCAGTGCCATAAACCATTGAGCCGTAGACACGTTCCGATAACAGTTAACAAATAACTGAGCTGATACTAAGAGGAAATAATCAAAAAGTATGGTACGCGGCAGTTAAAAACTGGCACAGTCATTAACAATGTACTAAAACCATAGGTGCCGATAGAGGATTACCCTCTAAAAGGGTCAGCGTCCCTAAGCCACGTTTAGTGTCCCCTCGTCATCGCTGTGCGCCGAGAATTTTGGAAAAAGTTTGTCAAAAATAGGGTGAAAAGTGGAAAATTTTTTACAAGAAATGTAAGCGGAAATTACGAAAAATTAATCACAAACCAGCAAAAATCGGGGGACGTTTTTGAGTTTCTAAAAATTTCACAAATTTACCCCCTTAAATCGACAAACCCTCGACACCTATGACTAAAACATATGCAAATTATTTTGATGATGGCACTCTCGATACGTATCACTACTACAGTTCCTATATATCCTTATGGGCCTGCCGGAGTGCGGGTAGAGTCGGGCGGAGTGCGGCTCGGGCCGGGCGGAGTGCGTGTTGGATCGGCAGAATGCGGGTAGGGTGGGCGGAGTGCGACTAGAGTGGGGTAGAGTGGTGCAGGTAGGGTCGGGCGGAGTGCAGGTAGGGTTGGGCGGAGTGCGAGTAGAGTGGGGTAGCGTGCGGGTAGGGTTGGGTGGAGTGCGTTGAGGTGTCTGCCCGCGAGTCGGCTCTGTCCAGGTCGGGTTGAAGTAAATGATCTATACAGAGTTGGTAGAATTTGATTTTGCTTTGCAAGCATGTCGAGAAAGAAATATTGAATTTGTAAATTAATCGTCAACGGAAAAATACAAAACTAACTTATAGCGACATTATGTCGAGTCAGTGACTTATTTCCAATGAACTCTCCACATGAAACTGTTCAGAATTAATTAATAAACCTCCAAAATCACATAATCACATCCGAGTATTTCAGCAATACATGGTAGCGATCCTGTCAAGATATAACAATATCATGGTTTAAAACATACGAATACATTCTTGTTAGGATGAACCTTACTGAAACATATGCCAGCACGGTGGTCCATAAGAGTGTAACGAATTTTCCATTTAAAAACATGAAAGCTAAATGAACTATAATTTACAATGACAAAAGGACGCAGCATAAATTCGTAGACAAAGACCAGCGATAACTTGCTGGAATTATAACCAATGATTTCACACATATCTGGCTCAATTATTTTCCAATAATTGTGCAACAGTTCGATCATGGAACTACACATTTGAGCATATCAGCAGCTAATATTCATGCCAAATTTGTTTTCAGAGTATAGCTGCTATATATACAAACACTCAAAGTAAAAAATACACATCAATTTGTATCAATTTAGTATTCCCTCCATTTATGAAAACTTAATGTTAGAAAACGATTATGTTACTGAGCTGGTTTCCGGCAACCAGGATTAACCAACGGCTACTGAATTTTGCCATTATTTGTGAGCCCACACTGCAACAAAAATCCTACACAGCGATATATTGCAAGTCGGAATAATTTTCAAACACGTTTCTTACTTCGTCTTCAGAGACCTATATTAGCTGTTCCCAATGATGTCTATAGTTCTAAAGTTTCATTATTGTCCTCGTCTTGTAGAACATCTCAGGATATCTCAAGCCGTGTTCTTGCGGCTATTGTAGGCCAAAGCGGCCTAATCATTACAATAATGCAATTTATTCAGTTTTTAGCAAAATGTTTAATCGCTAGGGTACGAAATATTATATAAGACAAAATTAGGCTGACGGTATCAAAGCGCACGGTTTTCCAGTTCGGGCTGCGACTGTGGGCGCGGATATCGTTGCTGATGAACTTTCAATATTTGAGGCGAACGTTGTGATTGCTGTAGGTAGTACTGCGGCGAATATAACACTGAAATCAAAACCGCAGAAAATTAAAAAATTCACTTGGTGTGCGAGTATATCAAGAGTACGAGTATATCAAGAGTACGGGAAGAGTATTTGATATCCTTGCACTCATGCCCCAACACCTGTTTAATGACACGGGCGCTTTTGGCCTGACCATCTATTTCTAGTGGAGTTAGGGGGGTTATCATACACTAAACTAACCTTACATTTTTTCGGGGGGCGGGGGGTGGAGGTACCACAGTTTTTGGAGGTATGTGAGCCTCAATTTTTTGGGGAGGGGGCGTTGGTCGGTTGAACCGGCACCTGCTTTCAACCAACCACCCCCTCCCAACCATAAGAAACAAAAAAACTGGATGTGTCTAATATAAAGGGGGCTAAAACTTGAGGATCACTGCAAATGACCCCTAGAAATAGGGGGTCAGCCCAAAACGCAATTGTCATCAGACACGAGCTAATATACGAGTGCAATGAAGTGTTATACTCTGCCCTAATGCACTGCTTTATAAAATTAAGTACATGCTTACCTTGATTCAGTCTCGGCATGTTATGTATATATATGGTGCTGAGAACAGAAGCACTAACTGAGATGTCACTCAACAGACAGGACCCATTTTAACTCGCTGTCCAAACGCATCGAGGTGTAGATTTAAGACATTTTGCTAATTTACCTTGCAGCGGATTTCGCTAAACACCGTATTATTTCTTTTTATACCAGACTCCGCGGTAGTTCAACATTTTGTAATAATTTCTTATATTATCGTCAATTCCGTTGAAAAGGATTGTGGCTTAATAGTATACTGATCAGAATCTATCATGAGCCATCCTTTGGCTATCTCAATTAAATGATACAAGGCCCACTACACTCATCATCCATTGCTGAATTATGACGATTAAAAGCTGCATTGCTAATTGCTAGCACAAGCAATATGATCTTAATTAAATGATACAAGGCCCATTACACTCATCATCCATGAATTTATTCGATGTACAAAGTAGTTGTGCTTCAATTATTATATTTATATATATGTATATCGGCGCGCCCATCCGGATGGGCAGCATCCCCCCACCGAGACTGAACATTTTCTGAAAATTCTGGGCACCCTGGGAATCCTAAACATCAGACTGAAAATCCTGGGCTAGCCACTGTTTATATATATTTGTATCATTGCTTCAGGTACACATTGAATGAGGTATTGGATCACATTGCTTCGGATGAGCTGTCTCTAAACAGCGACGACGAACGTGAGCAATCCATTGCTATGCAACCGCCAACTGAACGACCTGATGCTAATTCGGACGGCAACTCTGAACAGTCAGACGACAACAACGAAGGACAAGTTCAGCATTTAGCAATGGGCATTCTAGCAGCCTCATGTGATATTCCCTGTCAACATGGAATCGAAGAGTCGGAATCTGATGAAGACGAGACTACGATGCCGCCAACCGCCCCTAAGAAATCGCGCGGCAGTGGGCGACAAGAGGAACGACGCTGGGACAAGCGTGATTTGAAGTTAGTTTCGCTTTGTAACTCCTAAGGATCGTCCCTGGGCGACCTAGTTCTGATAACTTTCTGAAGCTTATTGATATAGGAACATGACAATGGTAACCGAGACGACTCAGAAAATATTATATCAGATATTTATTAGCAAAATTTTTAGCTAAGTACCACGAAATAGCCAGTGGACTATTGCGAACAAGCTAATTTTGATATTGTTTTCATTTAAGGCCCATAGTGAATTCTGTGGATGTGCCTATCTCTCAAGCCGATGTGTTGGAGAAAATAACACGAGAAATGGATGCTTTTAAAATGATGTTTCCACCGGAACCGTTGACTGAATTGGTTCACCAATCCAACTTTTATGCCCAACAAAAAGGAACCGAGCTTCACCTTACCGATAATGAATTGCTGGTATTTTGCATCTATCTGGCTACGTCAGCTTGCCACATAGAGATATGTACTGGTCACTGTCGCCAGACACACACCAAAAGTTTGTCTCAGATGCGATGCGCCGCGACAAATTTCCAGATATTCTTCGAAACATGCATTTGGCCGACAACGTGACCATGGACGAGGATCGTTATTATAAGGTGCGCCCACTATTTGCCACCTAGAATCGTTTATTCAAAATAACGGCACCAGATGGCAACTACAGTATAGACGAAAGCATTGTTCCATATTATGGTCGCCACGGCACTTAGCAATTCATACGTGGTAAACCTGTGCATTTTGGTTTCAAGTTACGGTGCTTAGCAACTACGGATGGATTTGTTATCCACACCGATCCGTACTGCGGCAAAGACACCATGTTAGATTCACTGGATTTGGACAAGGTGGTGACGTTGTACTTGGCTTGATTCGCAAAGCCAATTCGGTCTCGGGCTCCTGTGTCACTTTTGACAATCTCTTTACGTCATTACCCGTGCTCTAAACTCTGACGAAAGAGGGAATCTGTGGCTGCGGAACAATTCGCGACAACCGTTTGAAAGGCGCTCCTTTAGCCTCGAAGAAGGATATGGTAAAAAAATGTGGGGAATTTGATTTAGCTTCAGATGGTAAAACTCTGGTCGTTCGTTAGAACGACAATCATGTCGTTACGATCGCTACCAACCATATTCCGTGTCATCCATTGAAAAGCGCCAGCCGTTATTCATCCACTCAGAAAAACGGATCGATGTTCCCGTTCCCCAGCCTATTGACTGGTACAACAAGCAAATGGGCGGTGTTGATTTATTCGACCATATCGATGGTGACATATCGTATTCGTATTAGATCCAAGAAATGGTGGTGGCCATTATTTTCGTGGAATTTGTCGGCATCTATGGTCAATGCCTGGCGACTCTATCGCGCGGCTGTAGATCCAAAAATCCCGCTACTTCAGTTCCAACGTCAAATTGTGATCGACATAATTGCTAAACACGGGAAGGCGCCTGCATGTGTTGGAAGACCGATTGCTATCTGAGGTTCTGCCGAAGGTGCTGTGCGGCTGGACGAAGCGAATCATTTTGTCGTTCGTGGCAAAACAAAATACAGCGGTTGTAAGCGATGCGGTGGGCGCATGCCTTATAATGTGTTAGAAATGTAACGTGTCGCTTCACGTTGAATGCTTCAAAAACTATCATAAAGAGCAACGCTGTGGAGCGTATAAAACTGACACAAATGTGTATGGAAAAGCAGTCTTGCCATGTTGATAAAACAGTTTTGTCTGAAATACTAAATACTTTTGACAACACAAATATTTTAGTTGTTTTGTAGCGTTTTTTGCTGTTCTTGATGTGAAATAATTTGCTTCAAATAATCTGTGTTTGTCACCAAACATAGCCAAATTTCCGTTTCCTACAGTTTTTGACTAACACTACTGGCGACTGGCAACTAAAGTTGCCATTCTATATTTCCAGAAAAATAATATTTGCAAAAGTTTTTCAGCCAATACATTTTAAATTTACGTTCATTAGGCAGAAATAATAAAGAATTTAGCTTTTTCTTAAAGAAAAAAATTCCGCCATTTTAAATGATACAAGGCCCACTACACTACTAACCAGAAATGAGAGCCACATTTCGAGCGAACAAACATCGAACAGAAATCCAACAAAATATATTTATTCTCGAACAACATTTTAACACTTTTCGAACAAATTTAAAAAAATCCCGCCAATATTTGGAACTCATCTCGAACAAAATTCGAACACATTTCGAACAAAATTTTGAATTTGTCGAACATCGAACAAATTTCGAGCGAACAGCACTCATTTTTGGCGAGTACTGTGTCGCTACATGGCAATGACAATATTTACTCTGACACTTGTTACGCTGCTGTGGTGCATTGCTAACGCTTGCATTGAAATAATAAAATTTTAAAATATTTTAATTACAGGACTAATTCTAGGACAGGAGCACGTATTCTTGTTATCTCTGCCAAAACTATATCTTGAATATATCACTGTCTACGGTTTCAGAGCTGGCTGAAGCTATCTGGGTTTATAGTCATACCAGGTTTTTTTTCAAAATTCATGTTGTGCTAAAATGTGTGTTTTTTGAAATTTAGGTGTTTTTGACATTTACCTGTGTTTTTTAAATACCCTGCTTTAGCGTTACATTGAAGGTCAAGTAATGATAATTAACCGGGTACTAGCAAATTTATATTAATGTATGCATTATATATTTATACAATGGACCAATCAGTTATATTTAGCACTAATTTTTTCATATTTCAGAATTTATAGACTTAGCTTCCACAGTTATAAACATGGTCAGTTTATAAGCATTCAGCGTTTAAAATTTTTGGTTTTTGTAGCCTTTTAATTAAACAGTTCAGGTTTGCTAAATTTTGTGTTCTTTGAAATTTCGCTGTGTTTTTGCACTAAGAAAAACACAAAAACCCTGAGTCATACACAAATTCTTTTGACACAGGGTTCAGTTTATCTTTACTGATTTTAACCTGTGTTTCTGGAGCTATTGGTGTGTTGTGTCAGACATTTTGGTTGCTCTTACAAGTTGTATCTATTATTATTATTTGGATTTTTGATACATCTTGAAAGTCCTCGTAGTAAGCAGAAAGCAAACAGGTTTACAGAACTCTTGTTATTGATTTATCTGATCATACCACCTGGTATTATTATCCTTGGTCTGAAATTTTTATCGATTCATTGGAGAATTTGGGTGTTAGTTATTAGTAATGGACAAAACTGGTACGTATTCCGGAGGATCATTAGCTGTTTTGCGCATAGAATCAAAGTAATCACTTCGTTACATAATTTGTCTGGTGCAGCGATTAAGTGCGTGAACGAGACATTTTCAGCAGCATGCGATTGTCCTGTGTAATCCTGACAACAGAAAATGAAACGTCTTGGTGCCTAATTTACTACGATAGCCAATTAATACGTGGATACATAAAACAGATAGAACTTACTTAGCATGCTAACAGATTTTTTATCACAAAATATTATTCTATAAAGTGTATCTTTTTTACAAAGTTTTACAGTTCAGCTCTGGCTAAATATATATTTTTCTCCTAAACTCTCTGAAACCCACGAAGCGCATCCACGACAATTATTAATTGGAGCCATTTGTGAGCGAACAATGCTATCCTTCCCAACTGATCAGCTGAGTTATCACTCTAAGCCATCGCCGAGTAAAGTAAAATGTGCTTAATAAATTATCCAGTCGACTAACTTGGGTCGCACGTAACGCAATCAAAAACATCCAGATTCTTCTTGCAGCTGGTAGCAGATCCGGAGTAATTTCACCCCGTTTCATTAATTATTCATTTTCAGCATTTACTATAAGTCCCGTACAAAAGTGACACAGTACGCCCCGTTGAGATTATGAAACCCAGACGATGAAGAATTAGACACGACTTACTTTGACACAGTGAACTTTTTTGTTTTAATAATAAAGAAATCTATTGTTGGTTTTGATTACCGCCTCCTGGCTGCGAAACAGGAGCACCACCTAAAATTATAAATTATAATGGTTGTCACAAATTCCAAACGAAACTTAGTTCAAATTTCTATTAGTGTATTTATTGTTTGACGCATGACAAAGGCAGATATTAAAAGTAAAAACGAGGCAACATATTAAGTAATTTAGGCAACCAAGTCGGCTCAAAATCATAGAATATTATTGCGTGAGTAAATTTAACAGCAACCATTCTATGAAGGAACCGATACGGAATCGAAAACCATTATTGCGGAAAAGAAGCTGAAATTCATTCCGCTTTTTGCTAACAATAAACCTGCAAAATCAAATCCAAATACTAGAAATTATACATTGTTCTTGAATAGAATTTTAGCGATTTTCAATTTGCAGAAATTTCGGTTCCCCTATGCCGATCTGGCCTGTCCACAGTGGGGGAGGGCCCACTTTCCAAATCCCACCATGTTCATGAGATTTTTCTCCATGTCCGCCCCCACTCGGCCGAAATCCCAATGTTCAACTAATTCCAAAAAATTTTTGTGCCTAAAAATTTATGTTTTTGTTTGCAAATTGCTTTTTAAACATTAATTACCACTATTTATAATGCTACAATATCGTTTTTTAGCTTGAAAATACATTCACGGTAGTAAAAATGCTTGAAAATATGGAAATATTTAGTATTTTTAAGCAAAATAAATTTATCCCCCACTTTTAACTTTCCCCCGAGAATGAACATGGGAGCCCCCCGAAGTCCCCCCCCCCCACTTTTCGAAGGGCTGTGGACAGTCCAGCCTATCACCTTTCCATTTGGATTATTCAGTGTTCCAAACAGTTTTGATGCAAATAGTGACGTCAGAAACAAATCGATCTTATAGCTACGCTCTTCCTGGTCCTGGACTACTCCGGCTCAATTCAAATCCAACAAATTTTGGTTCAAAAAATTTAGGCAATTCGCCTTGAATTTTGATGAACGCAAAATGTCTTCATTTTAGTCGCAGACAGTGTGTTCCCGAACAGTTATGCGCCGAATTTCAACTGACTAAAAGCGTTCCGTAACAATGCGAAATAGCAAAATATAATGATTGGCGTTGTAATAGTAAGTTTATTCAAGTCCCGGCCGTTCGAGAATTTAATAACATTGTTTGAAACAAATCAGCTCAAAATTATAGAATGTTATTCAAGTCGTAACTGTTCAGGAATTCATCCAGCAACCCTCAGTAGAATAATACATCGGACGTTCTTCGAGTTTCGAAAAAGAACTTTAAATGTACAGCAATCCCAGTCGCTGACAGTGTTTAACAAAACTTACGGTGGAAGTACATTTATAGACTTTCGATAACCCAGACCAAAGTAACTTTCCGCTAAAACGCTTAAGGCGTCTTCACACGCTCAAACCTTTTGCTCAAATTTTGATCAAAATTCAAGCTCAAATTTTATTCAAAATTTGAATGCATATGTTTTGCATTTTCAGCAAGGTTAAACGCGTGGACACTGTTCAAACTTTTCAAGAATATTGCTCTTGCCAAATGTTTCACCTGAAAAAGTGTGAGGTCAAATTTTGAAATATTGCAATTTTCCTTTAAAAATTACCGTCAAATTTTGAGCAAAAAGTTTGAGCTTGTGAACACGCGTTTAGTTTGTTTCACAAATTATTATTCATAAAATGTGATGATAATTTCATTAATTTCAGGATTGCTCGAACATGAATTGAAGTCAGACGTAGCTGCTACACAACATGAGTGTTTGAATACCGGGCTGAACCTTGTATGCGAAAATTCCAATCGCTGTTTTGCGGCTTAATATTAAACAAGTGTTAATGTGATAACATACATTACTCCTGAACATGCTTACAAGTGAAAGGTTAAATGTATACACATAAAATGACAAGATCAAATAATGCGCATTCATACATATGAACATTATTTACAACAATGCGGTCGACTGACACATTATATTTAGAAATGTTATCCTTCAACAGATAACTGCAGTTACAGTAAAAACTAGTAACTCGCAAGCGAGGGTGGTATTTTTTAAACTATCATTTTGTTTAATGTCACAGGCTGTGTGATATATATCGCCCTAAAACGTTTTGAACCCAGACCCCACTGACAACCCAAAAACTTCGTTGAACCTAAACTCATCAAAAATCAACTGACAGCGCATAAAGTATTTGTGGGGGTCTCTAGATAACTAAACAATCATAGTCAACTTACCGGAAAAGCTATATAGACAATATTAACGACTTGTGCACAATACGTAACCAAAGAACTGAAGACATATTATATTCTGGAAATCGGGTTCATTAACACTAAACAAATTGAAAACCCATGAAATAACATGCACGATGAACTCTAGATAGCCAAAATATTGTAGTCAGCCTTCAGAAATACTTATATAAATAAGCCATTCCTGATGCCCAGCACGTAATACTTAATTCAACAAAATTTGTGAATTTTTGAAATTTGTGAAATTCATTTAATGAAAACGCACATTTTGAAAATTGGGTTCGTCGATCGTGAAATTATTGAAACCGCATGGTAAGGTATAATAGAGTGATACTGGACTCTAGATAGCAAAACATACTTGATAACCTAATTGACACTCATTGTAAGGTAAAACAAGCAATAACACGACGAAATTAAAAAAACGACGACCCATATTCTGTCCCTTAGCGTCCCAGGAAGTGGTCCCACAAAAAAGTCGTGGTCAGCAAACTGTAAATTTCGATGAGCGGATTCCGTGGTGGTCTCCATTTTTCGATGCGAAACCTCTCTGGCGAGATATGGGCTGTGACACACTTACACCTGTATGACCAAATTTGGAAACGAATCCTTAAAAACCTGTTTTTGCCGTTTTGCCAAGGAAGACGTGCCAGAGATGTTCGCGTTCAACTAGAGGGCACTTCATCACTTTTGCTATAGAATAAAAAATTGCCGAAATCCGTGTAGCCGAAACTGAGTTATGAATGACAGCGGCAGACAAAAAAAAGATTTTCACGGTTTTCCCCATAGCGCCCTTAGAGGAGACTCCGCTAGATTCATTCGCTCCATTTTAATTCCATTTAAATTTTCTTTTAAACATTAGTACAATTATATGCATTAGGATGCAATGGCAACATAGTGAGAATTGTTATAACTTATTTGGGTCATTTCACGAAACCATGTACTTTTAAAACACTATTTTTCAAAATGAAACGTTTTCGTATGTACAGTGTCTAGACCCCTTCCGACATAAAAAACCCTGAATTTTTCGAGTATCGATGTCTCTATGCAAAACGAGCTACCTGAAACCAGCTACAGGGGTCGCAAAGAGTACCCCTGATGGTCAAATTTTAATCGGAAATAAGTCATGATTCTGTAGGGTAACGCAGTGACATGAGAACCATGGTCTGTTTGTATGCAAGTCGGACCAAAAGGGTCACAGTCAAGCCATTTGGAGGACTTGCGACCAAAATTGATGCAGCTAGGGCCCTTTTATGGTTAAAAATCGACAAATTTAGAACAAGCCTCTCGCAGAAGTTTTTCTAGCGCAACGGAGACAGCACCTACTGATACCATTTTATGCTCACAAACCAACCATGAGAGGACATTTCCGACAAAAATTTCCGGCAGATCCTTAGGCCTTGTAACAATTGGCACACCAATATATGTTAGTCAGGGGGCTACACTTCAGGTCAGTGTGGGCTACACCTCAGGTCGGGGGGGGGCTACACCTTCCTACAATATACATTGCGTGAAACTT
The DNA here is from genome assembly GCA_030248225.1 of Trileptium ribeirensis. NCBI lineage: Eukaryota > Metazoa > Nematoda > Enoplea > Enoplida > Thoracostomopsidae > Trileptium > Trileptium ribeirensis. Next base: position 21,645 of record JASANE010003401.1, on the reverse strand, counting down.
TGGCTACTACTAGGGACTCCAGATTTATTTTAACACGCTGCTGCCAAATGATGTACGATTAGCTTACATTCAGGTGATGAAACCAAGGACAATGCGAAGAATATATGTGCGGGCAGGCAGAAGGGTTCCCTAGCTATCCAATTAACAACACCGCCCCATATCATGGTGCAATAATGATGAATGACGATAAACTTATATACTAATATTATTCTTGCGACCTTCGGTTTCTTTTATTATACATGCCGTCTGGGGGAGGGTGGCTACATTTCCGTTAAACATTTTTAATACATAGGTCGATTCTAGTGGGCGTTACTATATGTTTATATCCGGCCTATTGTAAAACTGTATGCAAAATTAGGCTTTTTTAAATTAAATTTTCGGTAGGTTGGGGGGAGGCTACATTTTGCATACCGATTTTTGGCGCTTTATGACCTTCGACCTCATAATCAAACAACACATGGACAGACGCTGATATTCCTTTTTTCAATAACACCTGTACTGGTTAAAATTACCGTTATATAGCATTTTTGGCGCTAGTGCACTTTGACGTTATTGACCAGCGTATGCAAGCTGCCAGATTTGACCTCGGTCTGGGGGCTACATGTCACGTAAAATTTTTTCGGACGTTTGACGTCAGCTTCAGTGTCGATGCTTACTCCCAAGTTTTTCCGGGAAAATTAGCAAATACCAAAGGATCACAGTGAAATGAAAACCACACATATGTATCACGTGCTAGCGATACGGCGAACGTTTATAGTGCGACATGTGTTTTTGGCTTCATTTGGCCAACCCGGGTTGAGGGACTCTGGCTCCTGCTATGTTAAGGGTGCAGAGGTCAACCATTATGACCGTCGAACATGCTATTACTACATCTCACAGCGACATAAAATTTCCTTCCAAAAGACTGGTGCTATGGGCCAAAAAAGTGCCGATGTAGCCCCCCGACTTAATGACATGGTTTCGTGAAATGACCCATTTAATATTCTAGAAAATACAAGCTGATCAGTTTAGTATGTGTAGCATTCAAATATCAATAATTCCAAAACCACTTCAGTTGCGGCGAAAAACAAGTGCGATCTAAAACGATCGAAATCACAATAGATGAAAATTTTGCTTATTCGGAATCGACCGAAATTTCGATCGATTATTTTGCGCCTATTTCTGGTCGTGACTGCACGTGACTTTATTTCAATGTGAAGACCAAACTAGTTTTGCTGCAGCGTTCAGCTGCACCTGTTCCGCTAAGCTGTTGTCATTTCGTATCGGTTATTGCCAGCTATTACAGATGGCGATTTTCGTTGTTAAAAACAGCGTATTCTGCCGCAAACTCGTCTGGTTCTGTTGAGCCGCAGCCTTCGCGGAGCTGATGGAGTACGCCTATGCATAGTTCTAAGGTTCAGATTCTGATCATTTTAACATGACCAGTGCAGTGCAAAAAGCATATAATGCCCTTTAATTCAATTATAAACGCCAAAAATGCAAATGGCTCAAAAGCGATAACGGCGATAACATGTGCATAATTGTTGTTTCATTTTTAATTTCAATAACCGTTTCAAAATTGCAACCCCTGACTTTGCTCGAGGACTCGAAGATAAAACGATTTACATCAGTGATTTAGATTTTGATAATTATTTTTGTGGAGCTTCTCTAAAAGCAAACTTTTGTTTTGAGAACGATTTTCCAGAAAAAATATTCGCTCGCGAGCCGCTAATTTCGGCACACCAGTCTCCGAAAACGCGCAATACAGGATACACAAGATTCCAACGGGTACTCGTTTATTATTTAAAAACAGATTCTAGTTATAACAAATTTTTGCGAAAAGAAATTCGAACCCACTTTAAACGAGATTTTACCATTGTGCTCCTGGATCCGTATAGTAAAATATGTTTAAACGAAACTGCTAACCTGGCGGTGCAGCAGCTGGTGGCAAAGGAACGTATTGCGGCGTTACAATTTGACTCGACGGATTACAATAGATAGGACTTTGTGCTGCCGCCGAAGCTGCTGCTTGTTGCGCTGCTGCAGCCAAATAAGCCTGAAATAAAATCAGTATATCGATTAAATTCGGTCTCAAGCCTGAGTTCAATTTAGGTACCTACATTTGGGTTGTTCTTCTGTCAAGCCAAGTCAGGATTATAAACGCGAACAAAGATTTTTCGCTTATGTACACGAACAAAGATTTATTGGAGCAACACGTAGGTGCTGTTCGCGGTCGCTAAACTGCGTACACGGGAAAACGCGATTGGCAATGGCGTTTTTTGCATAATATACTACAATATACATATAGACTACGAACACGGTTGTCCGATTCAGCATGCTATTTGATGAACACGAACATACGTGTGAACTTTAGAAATTTTGCAAATTCTGTTCGTACATAGCAAAGCCCTTGTCCACGTTCACTAAAATGCGAATGCCGATTGCAGAAATGAAAACACGAACGATACATTTCGTGATTTTGACAAAACAACAAGCCTGGTGTAAGCACCTATAGAGAACCCACGCATTAGTCACAACCAAGTGGCGGTGACTCAAAAGCAATCAACACGGGAACTTTTAACAAGTCGCCAGGGTTTTAATGTAATAACTATAATAATAGTATGTATATCGACGTATAATAGTACGAGGTATGGCCAGACAGAGCAAATTTCTTTGACTCTACCCCAAACTACGCTATCTGTTCCTGCGCAGAATCAGAACTGTGTGACAACTACATGGCGAATCGGACAGTGGGCGCCGCAGTTGAGGCTGAAGTTCCGAATTCGCCAGCTCAACTAGTGTGACTTCAAGGCAAAAGAATCGAATATAAATACATAATAAACTATTAAAATTAACATCCTTAAAGTCAGTTCCCGTTAAAGAAGAATTTTATCAATTTTAATACTTTTAGAATCTTGGAACAAGCGATTCATTTACTCATCAGATAACCCAATCATTTCTAGCGATATGAAAACTCAGCGGAACTTTGGAACCTAAAACGTCGTCCAATTCGTTCAACCCGATCGACGTGGCTAAGTTTCTCAAATTCTTACGTTTTTCAACCCGTTCAAGTTGTTCGACGTGGAGAAGTTTCGCAAATTCTTACGTCGTTCAACAAGTTCAAGTTGTTCGACGTGGAGAAGTTTCTCAAATTCTTACGTCGTTCAACCCGTTCAAGTTGTTCGACGTGGGGAAGTTTCTCAAATCCTTAAGTTGTTCAACCCGTTCAAGTTGTTCGACGTGGAGAAGTTTCTCAAATTCTTACGTCGTTCAACCCGTTAAAGTTGTTCGACGTGGAGAAGTTTCTCAAATCCTTAAGTTGTTCAACCCGTTCAAGTTGTTCGACGTGGGGAAGTTTCTCAAATTCTTACGTCGTTCAACAAGTTCAAGTTGTTCGACATGGGGAAGTTTCTCAAATTTTTACGTCTTTCAGCATGTTCAAGTTGTTCCACGAGAGAAAGTTTCTCAAACTCTTACGTCTTTCAACCTGTTCAAGTTGTTCGACGTGGAGAAGTTTCTCAAATTCTTACATCGTCCAATCCGTTCAAGTTGTTCGATGTGAGAAACTTTCTCAAATTCCTACACATATCTATGTATTTAACTTGCACTTTTAAACACATTCAACAGATGCACTACGACAGAAATATTTAAAACTCAAATCATAGGTATCGGGGATAAAATTTTCAAACTAAAACAGAGACTATAATACCGTATACCTACCTGTTCAATAATTAAACTTGTTAATCTGATTTGTATTTCAAAATTTGCTTTATTCACATTTAATGATGAATTTTTTACTCAATTTATCAAAATTAGTGAGTGATTTGTTAATAACTAACCCTGCCTACAACTTTTGACTAAATAAGAATTATGTTTGCGATAGGAAAGGTAGAAAGTCCATCTTGTGTATGGTGTAACGTTGATGAAACTTCCGACCATTTCTTATGCTGTAGTGTTAGGCTGAGACTTGCTTAGAAATATTTGGTAGAGACGTCGTTGATATTGATTTCATCAGAACTCATAAGGTTAGGGGTGCCATGAAGTTCATATTGTCAACAAAAAGACTTGAATTTCATGAGAATTTTCAATGAAGTCTCTTTTTCAGCTTTTGATTTTGTTGTAGTGCATTTAGTTGATAGCATGATGGGCCGACGCAATGGATTCATTGATATTAAATCTCCGCGTGTTACTTTCTAACCCTTTCTTTTCTTGTCTATGTCTATGTATAACCCAGCCTACAATCAATAAAATTATATTGGTATTCGTCCTAGAGTTCAAGAGCCAGGGGATTAAAATTAATATTTTGGTAAGACATAAATACATAGAATAGACGGCACGTCAATGTAATCTCATTGAAAAGTAAAATTTACCGGATGTTGATATGCAGTTTGGTGTAATACTACAAATGGCGCTGTAGTTCCAGTAGTCGAAGACGCCACAGGATAGCCAACGTACTGCTGCTGTGGAGGTGATGTCGGACCGATAACTATGGCGCTGCTGGCCGAGGCAGCGGCTGGAGCTGTAGGCGGGCCAGCTGCAGACTGTGATCCGCCGCCACTACCTGCAGCAGTACCGACGAGTGCTCCGACACCTCCGGACGTTGGGGTTCCTCCAGCCACAGGCGCAGCCACAACGTACGATGCTTGAGCCCCGAACGTTGCTGGCGCCACCTGAACACCGCCACCGCCGGGTGTGGCTCCAGCGGTAGCATGTGGATGGCTCGACAACATATGATGCTGAAGCGATGCCGCAGTTGTAGACTGTGACTGTATGACAACGGGCGAGGGAGTCGGCTGCGGCGTCGGCGATGTTGATTTATTGCCATTATTACTGGCACTGTTTTTTACTCCGTTGTTAGTTCCGTTTGCAGATTGCTGCTGCTGCTGCTGATAGTTAGCTGGTGTTCCACCACTGCTGCTAACTGCTGGAGCCACAATGGCTGCTTGACTTGATGCCCCACCGGTGGTAATATAATAGTGTTGCTGTTGTTGCTGCTGCTGTTGTTGATAGTGACTAAGTATCATCTGTTGCTGAAGATGCTGATTAAGTTGGGCATTGGCTTGCGACTGCGATTGATGATGTGCATGTTGAGAATGCGTCGAACTACCGTTACCAGTCGGCACAGGCTGTGACGCTGCCACCGCAGCAGCCACGTTTGAACTATGAATATAGCCCGCGTGACTCGGATTTATTGCTGAAATCAATAAGCTGAGACATTTTATATGGTAGCACAAAAGCTAGTTTGATACATAATAAAATATTATTTATTATAGCACTTTTTGGTTCGCGAACGAACATTCATCAACCCCAGTTCGTCCAAGATTACTCGTGGCTTTATACTATCACATTGCAGTGTTATTGTCAGCGCAGGATTATTTGTGCCAATTGGGGTACTTTAGAGGATACTTTTTGGTTCGCGAACGAACATTCATCAACCCCAGTTCGTCCAAGATTACTCATGGCTTTATACTATCACATTGCAGTGTTATTGTCAACGCAGGATTATTTGTGCCAATTGGGGTGCTTTAGAGGATACTTTTTGGTTCGCGAACGAACATTCATCAACCCCAGTTCGTCCAAGATTACTCGTGGCTTTATACTATCACATTGCAGTGTTATTCTCAACGCAGGATTATTTGTGCAAATTGGGGTGCTTTAGAGGATACTTTTTGGTTCGCGAACGAACATTCATCAACCCCAGTTCGTCCAAGATTACTCGTGGCTTTATACTATCACATTGCAGTGTTATTCTCAACGCAGGATTATTTGTGCAAATTGGGGTGCTTTAGAGGATACTTTTTGGTTCGCGAACGAACATTCATCAACCACAGTTCGTCCAAGATTACTCGTGGCTTTATAGTATCACATTGCAGTGTTATTCTCAACGCAGGATTATTTGTGCAAATTGGGCTGCTTTAGAACAATGTTTTAAAATATTTAACAAAGAAGGTTTAAGAAATACAATGTTTTAAAAAATCCAATTTACAAATATATACGTCCGGTTCAGGCGATTTTACTTGCAACACGGTGCATAATCAAAAAATTAAATTGTTCCACATTTATAAAGTGCAATTACACGCGGAAAGTATAAATTTAACGGCCAAATTGTATCACTGACGTCCTTTGTAATCCGAATATCCATATTGTGAAAGAGATGTCCGTTCTACAGATAACTGATTTTGACCAGGTATACTGCTGGCTGTTTATGCTACTATGGTGCAATGCGTCACCATGGACCAACCTATTACCGATTCCCAACTACAAACTCAGGTAACAGAACAAATGCCGAAATTGGAGCAGTATTTTTGCTAACACAAAATTGACGAAATCAAAACCAAGTGCCGCAAATTAGGCCTTGTGTTCGAACGGAATATTGACGATTTTCAATTTGAAAGAAAACTGGTATCTAATGCTTATCAACCTTTTATTCGGATGGGAACAAATATATTGTCACAAATTAATCGGCACTAAAGTTTAGTTCACTGTTCGCGAACAAAACCCGCCTAATTCAAATCCGGCATATTTTCGCAGTTAAAAAATTTGGGTTATTTTCGTTGAATTTTCGCGAAAACAAAATGTCATAATCTCTATAGCAGAGTTGTGTGATGGTGAGCAGTTGTTTTTCTCTGAATTACGGTAGAAAAAACGTCATGTAAAAATTTTTTTACCCGAAATAACAAAATAGTATGGTTGATGGGAGTGGATTAAGTTTACTCTCGCACAAGTAAACAGAAAAATTTAAAATTGTATTTTTAAGATGTGCATAGAGTATCTCACAAAAATGTGATAAATGAAGCCAGCTTAATTTTTGAACAAACCTGATTCAACGAATACTGTGACTAGAATAAAGTGCTCGTCATATCGGTGCAATTCGATAAAAGTTATTTCTGACCTCTCTACAAAGGGGTCCCAGGAATTTTGGCTCCGCCGGGATACCCCAGTGCCGATAGGTCAGGTATTTCGAAGTATCATCAAAATCGTCCTAACAAAAGACGGTTGGAGCAAAGCTTAATACTACTGCTTTTGATTCCATCACAAATTCCTAGCTAAAACGAAGCGCGATTTGGTGAAGACCATGTATATGACAACGTCTACATGTTTTAAAGGCATGGAAGACACAACTATATGAGCTCAGTTCACCTGCTGACCAGATGTTAAACTAATACGGAACCTGGTCTTAAAAATCTACATAAATTATAAGCAAAACAAATGAAAGAAGAAAGGTATGCACGTGGAAGCGCTCAACGTAGAAGCTGAACGAGCGAAACTGGGCTCTGCAAATCGAGGGGGTGGGGGCCCTGGCATTTTTCGGTTCCCCCTGATTCAAATCAGGTGCCCCCCGGTTCGTGCCTCCTGGCAAAATTTTGGGCTCCCCCGGTTCATTGCCTCTTGGAAATTATTTTTTGTTTCCAATCGGTCCAATGTATATAAAATGTGATCAAAATTTGTACTAAAATTCTGTTCTGAAACAAAAAATTTCGCAAATTTTGCTAAAATTTGCTTCAAAATCGCTTTTTCTCTCCATCAAAAGCATTTTGGCAGTGTTTCTAACACGATTTTTAACCATTTATTTCTTGGTAAAATCGGCCCCGGCAAAATGAGGCGTTGCCTGGTTCAGAACCACGGGGGCCAGGTTCATGCCCCCTGGCAAAATTTTCAGCGAATGGAGAGCCCAGCTAAACATGACTATTTATCACCAGCTTAATAAAAATACTTTTCACCAAACATCGCTGCGTAAACTGAGTCGCACTGAATATGCATGTACCGCATGGAGCGTAGACTAGACAATTTCGATCGGTTTCAGATCACCTCCAGTTACGGGAAAAAATATGCTCTCTGAACACATAACCTGTATGCAAGCATCTACCTGGTGTTTCTACCTTTCGCGAAAAATTAGCTTTTATTTCAAAGTTGATATTGTAAATAAAAATGTATTAACTTACTGTACACCGCTGGTTGAGCATTATTGGCGACAGCCGATGGTGCTGGCATACTGTCGGCAGATACAACCGGTGTTACAACCGGTGTTATGTAACGCGGAAAATTCTACAACGCAAGAAATAGTAAAACCATTAGGTCGTAAACCACATGACACCGACTGACAACCATTAGTCCGTCCGGCTGTGATAGTTTCAAGGTTTGCGATATGTACCGATATAATATGTACAAAATGTACCGCAGCTACCACAGTCGACGTTTCACCGGCGGCAACAAGAAAGCCGTCACGAGTGTACATTTTGTGAATTTTCTTGGATTATGATCAACTACAGTACTCGCCAGAAATGAGTGTCGCCTTTCGAACGAACGAACATCGAACAAATTTAAAAAAAGCGCTCCAAGATTTCATTTCTAAACAGCAACAATTGCTGGCGTGTACTGTATAGCTTAAAATACACTTTTCTCAAAAGTGGTAATTTACAGCTCTTTCATATAATATAATTATTGTTCTAACCACTAAAATCTTGAAACGTCGCAAACTATTTATGAAAATACCACGCAAAGTAAATCTTTTTGATTCTTCCAAAAACTAGTTATAATAAATTAGTATTCTAATTCGTTAGGGGCTTCATAATCGTCGATTTCAAAACGATACTAATTATTTTCATTGCTACACTGATTTCAAGGAAAAACATGAACCGAAATTTGCCGTAACAAGCCGAAAACAGCAACATGCCCTATTAAGCCGGATCTAAAACCGGAAACTGGTCTTCGAAACTTATATAGTAAAACAAATCAAGGAAGAAATGAAGGTACAGTGCATTCATTAAAAACAACTTTTAACTTAAACTTAATGTATTGCGATGACATTATTGCCTATTATCGAACTTTGGAGAGACTGTGGAAGCTAATAATGCTTATTTATCGGTCAATATGTCGGTTTTTAGACTACCAGAGCAAATAAATGCATTCCACTATACAAACTTGCGTAAAACTGAATGTGCTTGTAAAGCATGGAACATAGACTAAACAATTTCGCTCTTGTCTCCAATCCCCTCCCTTTACTTGACATACGTTTGTTACACGTCATTCCGTATGAAACTTTGAAATGTTAGCTTACGATTTTGAAAGAAAATAAAAGAAGGTACACTATAATAATCTGAATAGTCGTCAGAGACACTGTTTTGTCTAGCGTTTGGCAACCTATGCACATCAGCTAGATGATGATGATGATTTTCTGATCAAAATGCTATAAATAAGACAAACTGTGACGCTGTCAATAAATACAGATTAGCTCATTACCAAGAACAAAGTTTCTGGCTGCGTTGCCGATGTTACTTTACTCCAATGTCGACTGATTTACAAAGTTGACAAGCGTACTGGCTGGTGCTTGACGCAATTTATGTTAGCCAAGCATGCAGCTAAGTATTTCTAAATATTCCACACTCTGTTACCGAATTGGACCGGCTACATTCTAACATACACCGCAGACTTCTGAATGGGTAAAACAGCTATTACAAGCATCGACTCCTGCACGGTCAAGATGAAATATTCCTACTGACATTATGGGATCTACTTATGTCTTACAGGGCAATTTGGTGAAATAATCCTTTGGCAAATTTGGCATTTGTTTGCTTGTATTGGAGCTATTTGCTATTTACCAGAACCACAGCGGGAACACGATTTTCGCCGGAACCGAAATTTCGGTTACTCCCTGACGGATTGCTATCAGCTTGTTTGAATTCGCATAATACTGATATAACGGTTACACTAATACCTCGCGAATCAAGGGGAAACGGAGTGGGAATAGCTTCTCTACCGGTATTGTCCCGCAGTGTAAATAACCCGCCCAATTCAGGATGAAAACAATGACACTAAACTGGCGTGTCCACAGCCTTCCGAAAAGTGGGGGGGGTACTTCCGGGGGCCCCATGTTCATTCTCGGGGGAAATTTCAAAGTGGGGGGATAAATTTTGCTTAAAAATACAAAATATTTCCATATTTTCATGCATTTTTACAACTGTGAACGTACTTTCAAGCTAAAAATAATATTTTAGCATTATAAATAGTAGTAATTAATGTTTAAAAAACAATTTGCAAACAAAAAACATAAATTTTCACACATAAAAAATTTTTGGAATTAGTTGAACATGGGGGTTTCGGCCGAGTGGTTGGGACGGACATGGGGGAACTTCTCACGAACATGGGGGGATTTGGAAAGTGGGGGGTCTCTCCCCCCACTGTGGACAGGCGAGTTACAGTGTTTAGCGGGTTAGTTAACCCTATAATCCTATCGTTCCTTCCAACGAGCAAAAACATGAAAAAATTTTGAAAATTTCATTATTTTTCATTATTTTATTTTATTATGTCATTATTTTTCATTATTTTTATTATTTTTTTAAACTTTGGTCCATAGCTCGAAACCGGCTGCTATGACAAAAAATGCAAAACAGCAAACTTGTTGCTGTCGATCATATCTGGCAAGATGCATTGATGCTTCTAGCCTCTAGAGTTATAACCTAAAAATGTTGTATCATCAGAAATGGGCAAAGTCAAAGTCTCCCATTCGTGTTGGTTGTATGAAAATTTAGGTAAGAAATGATGGGAGGATTGCAAATACCAACAAACCTAGGTGCGCAACTACATTTCATTACGCGTCGAATAAAAAGGTTTTCGAAACCAAGTAAATCTGTTTACGCGCATTGCGACGAACAGATGGAGAAATTTTTTCCTATTGTGAACATAAATTTCAAAAAGTTGCTCCAAAACGGCAAAATTTTTAGACCCTCGCCTTACGATCCCACTTCCTGGTACTCAGCACTCACAACCTGAGACAGTTGTAGCAAAAATCCAGTGCTTGTGTAATGAATTAGAATTTTTAGACCCTCGCCTTACGATCCCACTCTCTGGTACTCAGCACTCACAACCTGAGACAGGCGTAGCAAAAATCCAGCGCTTGTGTAATGAATGAGAATTTTTAGACCCTCGCCTTACGATCCCACTCCCTGGTACTCAGCACTCACAACCTGAGACAGGTGTAGCAAAAATCCAGTGCTTGTGTAATGAATTAGAATTTTTAGACCCTCGCCTTACGATCCCATTCCCTGGTACTCAGCACTCACAACCTGAGACAGGCGTAGCAAAAATCCAGTGCTTGTGTAATGAATGAGAATTTTTAGACCCTCGCCTTACGATCCCACTCCCTGGTACTCAGCACTCACAACCTGAGACAGGTGTAGAAAAAATCCAGTGCTTGTGTAATGAATGAGAATTTTTAGACCCTCGCCTTACGATCCCACTCCCTGGTACTCAGCACTCACAACCTGAGACAGGTGTAGAAAAAATCCAGTGCTTGTGTAATGAATTAGAATTTTTAGACCCTCGCCTTACGATCCCACTCCCTGGTACTCAGCATTCACAACCTGAGACAGGCGTAGCAAAAATCCAGCGCTTGTGAAATGAATGAGAATTTTTAGACCCTCGCCTTACGATCCCACTCCCTGGCACTCAGCATTCACAACCTGAGACAGGCGTAGCAAAAATCCAGCGTTTGTGGAATGAATGAGAATTTTTAGACCCTCGCCTTACGATCCCACTCCCTGGCACTCAGCATTCACAACCTGAGACAGGCGTAGCAAAAATCCAGCGTTTGTGAAATGAATGAGAATTTTTGGACCCTCGCCTTACTATCCCACTCCCTGGCACTCAGCATGCACAACCTGAGACAGGCGTAGCAAAAATCCAACGTTTGTGAAATGAATGAGAATTTTTAAACCCTCGCCTTACGTTCCCACTCCCTGGCGCTCAGCATTCACAACCTGAGACAGGCGTAGCAAAAATCCGGTGCTTGTGAAATGAATGAGAATGTTTAGACCCTCGCCTTACGATCCCACTCCCTGGTACTCAGCACTCACAACCTGAGACAGGTGTAGCAAAAATCCAGTGCTTGTGTAATGAATTAGAATTTTTAGACCCTCGCCTTACGATCCCATTCCCTGGTACTCAGCACTCACAACCTGAGACAGGCGTAGCAAAAATCCAGTGCTTGTGTAATGAATGAGAATTTTTAGACCCTCGCCTTACGATCCCACTCCCTGGTACTCAGCACTCACAACCTGAGACAGGTGTAGAAAAAATCCAGTGCTTGTGTAATGAATGAGAATTTTTAGACCCTCGCCTTACGATCCCACTCCCTGGTAATCAGCACTCACAACCTGAGACAGGTGTAGAAAAAATCCAGTGCTTATGTAATGAATTAGAATTTTTAGACCCTCGCCTTACGATCCCACTCCCTGGCACTCAGCATTCACAACCTGAGACAGGCGTAGCAAAAATCCAGCGTTTGTGGAATGAATGAGAATTTTTAGACCCTCGCCTTACGATCCCACTCCCTGGCACTCAGCATTCACAACCTGAGACAGGCGTAGCAAAAATCCAGCGTTTGTGAAATGAATGAGAATTTTTGGACCCTCGCCTTACGATCCCACTCCCTGGCACTCAGCATGCACAACCTGAGACAGGCGTAGCAAAAATCCAGCGTTTGTGAAATGAATGAGAATTTTTAAACCCTCGCCTTACGTTCCCACTCCCTGGCGCTCAGCATTCACAACCTGAGACAGGCGTAGCAAAAATCCAGTGCTTGTGAAATGAATGAGAATGTTTAGACCCTCGCCTTACGATCCCACTCCCTGGCACTCAGCATTCACAACCTGAGACAGGCGTAGCAAAAATCCAGCGTTTGTGAAATGAATGAGAATTTTTAGACCCTCGCCTTACGATCCCACTCCCTGGCACTCAGCATTCACAACCTGAGACAGGAGTAGCAAAAATCCAGCGTTTGTGAAATGAATGAGAATTTTTAGACCCTCGCCTTACGATCCCACTCCCTGGCACTCAGCATTCACAACCTGAGACAGGCGTAGCAAAAATCCAGCGTTTGTGAAATGAATGAGAATTTTTAGACCCTCGCCTTACGATCCCACTCCCTGGCACTCAGCATTCACAACCTGAGACAGGCGCAGCAAAAATCCACTGCATGTGTAATGAATGATAAATTTTTGTGATAACAAAATTACAGTTACGTCACAATTCCATACATTCATAGTGTACACACAAATAAAGTTATTCGGGGGAATACAAAAGAATAAGAGAGATTTATTAATAATTATTTATTATTATAATATATTTATTAATAAGTAAGCCTAGTCTAAATTTCATTAAATCCTTCAAACAACCAAATTATGATTACTTCGAATTCATATTTTTAACGGAAAACAGAAGTTTAACAAAATTATTTAATCTACATTTTACTACCTATTTTTTGATAATTAGTTGAGATTTTTATTGAACAAATTAGGGATTGATTCGCTGCTTTTATATACAGCATTATGTCTATCTGACTCCACAAAAAGGGGCGCCTCAATGTACAGTTGGCAATGAGTTTCTGACTGCTTCATCCATGATCTCAAGGGATGCTTTTCTAAAGCGCATGTTGGGGAGATCACTGAAGTGCGGTTCGCAGTCGCCCAGAATTTATTTAGGAGAGATCATTGAAGTGCGGTTCGCAGTCACCCAGAATTTGAGGCTTCCATTTTACAGCAGAGCGACCTCTCGGACTTGCCCGTGTTGTATGAACGATTAAAAGTTTAAAGGGTAGCCGCTCTTGATCCATGCGTAGCGTAAGGCCCACTCTCTCAGGCAGTTGTATCAGAAGTTGTGTGATGCATTCGAAATCCCAGGTTGTGATTAGGCAGGCGGCCTCTGCCACGCGGAGTATCATGCGTCAGAAAAAGTTTTCAGACGCGCTGAGATTGTGTAGGTCGTTAGCTCTAATTTGTTGGTTAGTGGACATTGTCACATCGCTCAATTCCCAGAGTTGTTTCAAAACGACTGCAGGCAGTCATTAAGACACAATAATTATAAGCATTATGTATCGTACACATGCTATATATTTACACATGATATCTCATTAAGTAGTTCAATAATCCCAGTTTTTAGACGCCTGCACTATTATTTGAAATTGTCTCACTTTCTGCGATGCTTACCGGATAAACCAGATACGTGGGCTGCTGTCCAGCCATCAATGGCGGTCCAGTAAGAGTTGCTGGTTGAAAGCCTTGTGGATTGGATGCTGAAATATGGAAAAAAATAGTTTGCAGCTAGAAATCTGACAGCATTGATGGCTCGTTGATACATGGTTTTCTCAAACTATAACGGTCAACTGTACGAAAACAATTTTGTTTCCTGACTTGACAGATTTCCCAAATCCTTTTCCTCGACAGGTAATAGATTTGTGTTTGCTGCAATAATTTCTTGTTAAGATCCCACAGTATATCACAAATGTTAGATACTTTAGGAATTTGCTAAATATATCAAGCTCCACATATTTTACATTATAATGGTGCGTAGAACGGGAATTATGACCGTTAATATCTTAAGACTGCTTGATTCGTAATAACCGTGACACAGTACATCATATTCCTGGTTGTGTGTGGCGGTGGAGGCTGCGGATATATTGCCCTTTTCGTGTATTTTAGGTACCATGGTCCCATTGAAACACCATTTTGACCCAAACTTGCAGCATAAACATCGAAAGTAGCAGCACAGCATGTATATAGGGGAATAACTGATCTAGAAAATGACACTAAAAACACCAGTATAGCTTCAACATTTGCGAAGATATTGCGTATTTTGGGTGTCATGGGCCCATTTAACAGCCCCAAATCCCACATTCTGAGAAAGTCGGCTAGCAAACTATGCTATACAGTGTTCTAACAGTTTATTTGCTGAACAAAATGACCTCAGCTTGTTCTGAGAAACAATAAATCGTTATTTTCCAGGCCACTTTGGGACCCGACCCGAGCCCACTTGGATCACTTTTCGAGGGGTAGATGATAGAATAAAGCTTCGCGCCTGGTGCGAATCAATGACCATATGTAAAATTTCACTATTCTTTTCTTTTTACACACTGCACTTCGACTAAATGTTATTTTACACGTCACATAGCAAACCTGTTGATAAAAGGTAAGTTTGGAGAATAATTTAGTTTTATCATTGGTTACATTAAGAAATGACGAAATAATTTTGACCTTAATAATATGCACATCTGAACAAAAGGAAATAAAATTAACCGCAACGAATTCGCAATTTTTAAATGGAATTGCAACCTGGTCTTTTGAGTCAAGGGAGTACAAATAAATGTATAAATAGGTTCTATGGCGTAGAAATACACTGAATATGAACCAAATTAACCGAAACGGAGCGAGCGAAGAGGTGTTGGACTATGTTAGAATAGTTTTTAACTGTCGGTGTCACTCATAACTCACCTTCAGATGGATGGATACCGATAAAATTTTTGATCGATAAAGTGACGCCGATGTGTCCTTTAGTTAAAGGCGAACCACTCCGCTCCATCTTACGAGTCAAAATCGCAAGAACTATTTTTTAGGGTTCTTGGCCAAATAATCTGATGTACTAGTGTTCATCTCGCTAGTATCAAAAAAGTTGTCCACCGAGATCTAAGCGGAACTTTGCTGAACAATTATGAACCGCTGTGGAACCGAATATGATTCGTCGCCCTTTGCCAGAAATATCGATTTTTCAAATTTCGACATGTTGTCATGTTTTGACGTTACAACAAGTGTCTATTAGACTACCAAAAAACACTGAATACAATGTTTTTGTTATCTAGAGTCCAACTTGATCACACTATACCTTTTCATGGGGTTTCAAAAGCTTTACGGCCGACCATTCCGATTTCCAAAGTCTGTTTTCATCTGTTTTGTTATGCAGTGCGTGCATGGCTTCGAGTAAGGTCTATATGTAGGTTTTCGGAACACTGAATATGACGGTTTGATTATCTAGAACCTAGCACGAATATTCCATTTCAGAGGTCTTCAATGCGTTTAGGGTTGATGAACATGATTTCCATAATATAATCTATCAATGTGTTTAACGCGTAGTTAGAAAACCGAAAAAACTCACTACTGTTAAACTGTAAGACAATTTTTATTATTTAAATTATGTCACAGCAATTAATCTGACGTCAAATTTCTGGTATGTCACAAATATGATTTATAATTTAATATGTATATATTATGTTAGTGAGCGCAAATACCACGACAAAGACAACTAGTTTTATGGCAAATTCTATAATACAAACAGAAAATGTTTAGGTTTTTAAACTCAAACAGTATTTGTATAAACCCATTACTGGGGTTATAGGGTGATCAGGAATTTTCATCAGGGGGTCAGCAAATAATAATTTTTTAAAATTTATGGAGGATGCACGTAAGTCCCTAAGTAAACCCGAGGGTATAGTTTATTTTTCCGAACGAAATTTGTTTCGTTTCACACTTTCCATAAGGAATGGAAGTCTTATTTAAATTTTTATACGCAAAAGGAGGCACAATTTACATACCTCTTGTAAAAAAATCAGGGCTTTGTTGAGAAGGCAACACGTATGTGTCGGAGAATACTCATTAATTTTGACTTACACTTGCTGTCAGCCTTCTGTAGACATTTATATATCTTATACTAATCTCTGTTTTCAGTTTAAGCCTGTCAGTCAAATGTCGTGATAAACAAGCTACGAAATTTATTCGAACAAACTTGGACTTCGTACATTTTCGGCGATCAGCTACTGCGTTGCTAACAGGGGTACCGGGCTGTTGCTGAACCGAAACCAGTGTCTGCTGCGTCGGAGTAGCCTGCTGGTGCGGCACTTGAGGCACTGCTGCAGGTTGCGTTTGCTGTTGAGGGTAGGCGGCGGCGGCAACAGCAATATTGCCAGTTGCCGTAGATACTCCAGCTCCTCCAGCGTTCCCGACAGCGCTTCCGGGTTGTTGCTGGTGATGTGGCGCTGGATAATATGCTGTCGCAGCCATATGGCTCGACGACGAAACTACAACTGTAGTGGTCGGAGCTGCAACTGATGGAAATATTGGCACGGCATTTCCAGGCGCATACGCAACCGATCCAGCGGTTCCCGCAATTCCAGCAACAATCGCAGCCGTAGTTCCGCCGACAGCTTGAGTCCCACCGCCAGCTGCAGCAGATATCGGCGTAGCAGCCGCCGCTGCTGCATTCAGCGCTGCGATATGATGTTGTTGTGCCGGCGTGACAGCGCTGCTGGCGACAGGGACAATTTGGTGTTGATGCGGATACACTGCGACGTTCGCGGCGACACCCGGTGCAACGGCTGCGTGACTGTTCGGTTGTTGCGGCAAATACTGTGCTGCTACCCCTGGAGCGGTTGCAACCGCTGAGTTACCACCAACGGGCTGAAAATAATGCAATGAACAATACACAACCAAGAATAATGCAATGAACAATACATAACCAAGAATAATGCAATGAAGAACGCTACGGTTTTTGCATAATGAAGATTATACAGTGTTAAAATTGACGTGGTCATACCTTCACCAAATCGTATTCGGTAGTAAGCGCATATTTGAGAGCCAAGCATTTTGTTAAATACTGCAAACAGAAACATAACGATACAAAGATCCGGCAGTCGCCAGCATTATTTCACTCGGCTCGCCAAGAGTCGACGATAGTCTACTCTGCTGAAGAGTGTGACACTGATCGAGTTTTCTAAACTATTATCGACCGCGACACGTAGCAGTTGTTTTCGCCGTTACCACCGTCCAAGTTTATGATTCACTTGGTGATCATAAATATGTTTATGGCTCATCAATGGATTACTCCCACCCATATTATTTTACCATCAAATTCAGAATACCCAGCTCCTGGACCACGCGTTAACTACTATCACGAAGCGGAATGCAAAATACTGGTTTAAAGTTAATAATAATATCGTCGGTGATCTGACGTATCTCCTATAATTGGGCAAAATTGGTTTTTGGGCACCACTGGATGGCTTATGTCATAACCAACAGCTTGAGTAAAGGACGAATCTCTAGCTGCTGTTAATAGTCCAGTAAACACCAAAAAGTAATGGTCGTATCCCAGTCATATTATTGGTAAAGGGCGAATCTCGATACGCCTTTTACTTTATATACAAACGTGTTAACACGATGTTCTGAGTAAAGGACGAATCTCCAACGTCATGTTAGGATTTTAATATAAAAGTAGAGCAGAGTCAAAAGATACGTACAATACAATATTTCTAAGTGCAATCTTTTTTTTTTTCAGATAACATCAACCGCCGTCCGACTACACATGCTACTGCTAAAATATTATCATTAATTATAAAATTAATAACTAAACTAAATATTTTAGGAGAGGATGAATCTATCTTGGGTTAAAACCATAAATATTCCCAATGCACTGTAGCTCCGCCGGGTTAAAACCATAAATATTCCCAATGCACTGTAGCTCTGCCGGGTTAAAACCATAAATATTCCCAATGCACTGTAGCTAGGCCGGGTTAAAACCATAAATATTCCCAATGCACTGTAGCTCCGCCGGGTTAAAACCATAAATATTCCCAATGCACTGTAGCTCCGCCGCTAAATTACCTTGTTTTCCAAATCCCAACGCATGCCTAGATTCATCCTCTCCGTGCGGCTACTAGTCACTAGTAACTTATACGTCCTTTACTCAGATCACCGACGATATGAAGTGCCAAATTTCTCGATTACCCACACATCTCTGATATGAATTGGTGATCCAGGTTGCCTAAAGTATGAGATTTGGTGGTCGCCCAAGAATACTAGTGGGTTCTATGTCGGTGATTCAAGAACAATGGGGGATAGCCATGTTTGCGACCGTTTTGTCCAGTATTCATATAATTCATGGATATATCAAGTATACGCATACTTATACACATTTTATGACACGCGAAAGCATCCTGATACGAGTTGTATCAACGGCGTGGTTCGAACTGATATGCCACACGAGCTTAAGCTGATGGATGTCCGGTGGACAAGCTATCCACGAGCATTGCATTGCACAATATTTATATACACAGAGATGTAGTGTTAAGATGAAAATTTCAATCAACTCGACCGATCAAAATAATTATTTAAACCTATATCAGGATCCGCTATCAGTGTTCATTGACATAAACGTTTTGATACTCAATAGTCGTGACTACAGGCAGACGCAGTATAGACGGTACATTGACAAATAGGAATCCTTCGCAAAATTATGGGACCGGGTTTCACCACCATGATTGGCTGACTCGCCTCCTAGTACAGAGGTCAGGAGTTGGCCTCCCAGAAAGTGTTTTGACATCGTCAATTATTTTGCCACGAGAACGAATGATGCAACTTTGACATCCTTTTGGCATTACTGGGGCATGAAATTGTTCCAGAGCACTAAAATGTTCTGTATAGATATAATTATTGTAAGGACAGAAATAGCAACGAAGATTCACAGCTGCTCACGAACTATTCGCGACTTTTTTTGTGAACGATGCGCTAAATGTGCATGAAATGTCAATGTTTCCTCTATTCGGTCACCGGTCCCAACTTCAAGGTCAGATTTGGCACCGAGCTCCCAAATCTCAGATGCTCGCCGAAACGATGGCTAAAACTGTATATACCGTTTGAACAGTGACAAGACCACCTACGACTGGGTTTTCTCTAGCGTTACAAGTCAGTAGTTAAGCACACCGCGACTGTATCATGCCTCTATGGGAACAAAAACTAAGACCACGTCCGGTTCATTCAAATTAGAAACTGCATAAAGGACAATTTTGAAGCCCCGACTGTGGGTCCCTCCAAATACATTCGGTATGCGCAGCACAAAATATCCGGGATTAAAACAGAAAAAGACGTTTAAAAATACTATGTCCAACATATTTTGCACTGTTCTTGTACCTGGCCTGGCCGTTTTCTATTCGAACAAACAATGTCCAAATCCATTTCCCATACGACAGCCACTTTCGAAATGGAAACACAGAAGTTTTCGCGATATTTCCTCCTACAGCCGTCAGTGCAACATTCACACGCTTCGCTCCGTTTCAATAATACCCATATCTGAGCGCAATTCTAGCGTTATCATCCGTGACATTAGAACAAGAAAGCCTAATTGGTTGAAATTTTCGCAGTGATGAACATCGTATAGAGTCACCCACAGGAGTAAAATAGACACCGTTCGCTAGATAAGCGATAGGTATTTGGTAAAGAAAAACCGTCGTGGCGGCTGCTGGTCCAGCATCAGTTGAAACGTGTTTAGGTAAAAATGTTCTATATTCCTATTCCTATATTATTCAATTCGTAGCTTTTATCGTAGCACCATCTGAGCTACGGCATAAACTGTCTAAAACACCTACTTTATTCTAAAATCGCAGTAAATTTCATTATGACTTAGGACTTGGTATTACTTGTGCTGGTGTACTCATAGTTATCTTACAATCTCCAGAATTTTGATATGGAACAAAAGAGCGAAAATATTGCTCTCTTCCAATTCTGTATCTTCGCAATAATAACCCCCTCCCCCCCGGGTTAAAGCTCAGCAATATATGCCTTACACATTTTTGGCTGAAGTTGGACTTGAACCAATTACAATTTTGACCTGGTTAGCTTATAAAGCGACGACGTTCCTGAACTCAATCGTCTCAGGAAGAGCATCGATTCAGCTTTCCGTTTAAATTTCAACGTTCCCATTGTATTCCAAAATGCAGCTTTTAAATCATTAAACAGTATAGGAACTGGTCCATACGTTGCCGCAGTATGTCACTGGTACGATATTGATTTATAAAAAGTTCAACAGCATTTAAAAAACACATCTGACTTTAACATAATATGCTAAAAAAGCAAAAATTCAATGCTCCATTTCTCTGAGCACATCCCGAGTATCCCGAGCTACGGTGTACATTGGCTTTAAACTATAATTATTGACAAAACAGTTTATATATTCTACGCTAAGCTACGAATTTATTTGGATATGTTAAGATTGAAAGTGCATCCTCTTGTAATAGCTATTGATTAAAATCTTATGACTTTAGCAAGCTAAAAGTTGTTTAGTTCTGTGTTTTCTTTGTCTTATGCCATGGTACTTCTTATAGCTTTAGAAAGGAATATTTCGAAAATTTCTAGCGGCGTTGTCATCCAAAAACTTGGTGGTCAGTCTTCAAACTATGATATTATTATTGTGTATTCTTCCCTTGAGCTAAAATGAAACGTTCGCCACAATATTTTAATAAAATTTAGTATTTCTCTCATGGCAGCCGCCATTGTAACTATGTACATTACATTCTGTCTGAGAACCGGGTCTCATCTCAACTGTACGGTTTCAGTACTACGCGAGTTTTGCTCGCCTGGGCCCGCGCCCACGACTGCGTCAACGATGTCACGCTCAGCAGCACCAGCTTCAGCAGCTGGAGCTTCGGCACGACCATGGCGACCGTCTAGCCAATCCACTGGAGCTAGCATTAGCTCCGAAAATACCGGTGACGAGGTAATCCCAGTGTGTCGGTGTTGATTGTACTTGAGTCGTAGCGTGTGTTTGGTGTCGTTTTTGTAGATGCTGCTGTTTGTTTCTTCTGGATATCTGGCTCAGGACATGATGGAGTAACAAATTATTACCTAATTACTGGTTACCGAGTTACAAACATCGCTAAAATTTTATTGTTCTGGCATTTGCAATATAGTATCTGCTAGCGATGCAACCGGGTCATATCCATGATCGCGTTTCGCGTGGACTGAGATCCCCGTCTGAGTCAGATGTTGAAAACACTCTCTCTTGATGTGCAATTTAACATGACAGTACTGTGTCATTTGCGCTTAAGCAATACGTAACTGAACGAAGGACGACATA
>JASANE010003400.1:0-49991 GCA_030248225.1 Trileptium ribeirensis | reverse complement strand
GTGATCATACCAGGGCGAGAGTACACAGGTGGGTCTTGAATAATTTAGTTGTACTACTACGTCGTATGGCAGTCGTCCGGGGACGGCGGCGTGGGTGTTACTATTCTTGAGCAGACCGGTTGAGTAAGGGGCTAGGAATCGGTTATCCCCATCGAGCGTCCAGTAGATCCTACGTATTATTCTTGGTCAGCCGTTCGGGGGCCTCGAATCTCTACTACGAGCAGCCGTCCGGGGCTTGTGCCAATTGAGAAACTTAAACTGCATAGGAGTCGGCCGCTACTGTACAGTTTAATAACGTGGTTCGGCAGCCGTCCGCGGTCGGCCTGTTTAACATAACTGGCATTATTAGCCTAACTCTAAGGCCTAGGTTGAGGTAATCATATAATCGAATGGTGCACCAGCCGTCAGGGGGCGTGCTATGTCAACCCACAAGGGTTTAGTAAAGTAGGTAACAGACAACATAAATCTTAAGCGCTATCGCTCAGGGATAACCCTTAAACATTAGTTGCTATAACTTAGGGTTAAGGAATATTCCAAGTATTCGGTAGCTTTAACTTAGAGATAGATATACTCGAGTATAGGGTTACGATTTTCTGGGTGAGTCTAATGCGAAAGACCCTTTCTAGCACCCTAATAATTGTGATTACGCACTTCTATTACTGCACTAAGAATTCCAAAAGCTACGAAAAAATCCTAGCAGTTTCTCTATGGGACATGCTATCAGATCATCGGTACTAAGTTCTTCTTTTCCTGTAAAGGATTTCCTCAAAGCCTTGAGTCTTTCACAGTGCATCATTAGGTGTCCAGCTGTTTCTTCGCTAGATTTGCAGTATCTGCACATGCTATCTGTGGTCAGCCATAACGTCCTCATATATATGTTTTCCAAAGGGTCCATGTCCTGTTAGAAAGTGCATCGTTACTCTCATTCGGTCCTTGCTCACCCTCCACAGATACTTTGCTCTTTTGGGCTCAATGTTGGGTGTACACATCTTCGATTGCCTGTACTTGCGGCAGTTATGCCATATGGTGGAGTGGATCATAGTGCTTCTATCCTTAATGACATATTTCAGATGACTGCTGCTTACAGGCAAGCACGGTTCAGGTCCAATAAAGCATGCGTTTGAGCCTTGGCGTGTAGTTCAACTTACCTATTACCTTCTGGCTTCTCCCTAAGGGGGGGAGGGGGGCGCCCCCATCTTCTTTGACCTCTGCCCTTCGGATAGACAATTTCGGCTCCCCCAGCTCACTCCCCCTTAAATTTCGGCTCCCCCAGCTCACTCCCCCTTAAATTTCGGCTCCCCCAGCTCATCCCCCCTTAAATTTTTTCCTGAACCCTTAGTGGTAAAACAACTTGATATTAATGATTTTCGTTTCATAATACTACTACTGCTACGTACCTAAATATACGGAAAAGTATAAAATATATAATTATATATACGTATTATATACACTTTAATATATATATAATTATATATATGTATGTATAAATTCGAAAATTCCCTCATTGTCGACCGTTCCGCCAGCTCGAGCTGGGGGGCCAGCTCATCCCCCCTTGATTTTGGAGCTTAGAGAGAAGCCAGACCTTTATAATTTATTTTAACCTTACTTATTTTACTTAATCACTAAGTAAGTCTTAACCTATTAAAGGGCGGGAATAACCAGATCCCAGGGAATAACCGGAATCAAAATTTACCGGAACCGGAACCGGCAACTGGAACCGTCCATTTAAACCGGATCCGGAACCTGGTCTTCGAAATTTATATATAGTAAAACAGATGATGGAAGAAATGAAGGTATAGTGGATTTAAAATGCATTAAAAATAACTTTTACATTGAACTTAATGTTTTGCGATGGTATTATTGCCTTTCTGAAACTTTAAAGAGACTGAGGAAGCTAGTAATGTTTATTTATCGATCAAATATGTCGATTTTTGGACACCCAGAGCAAAAAATGCCTTCCACTATGCACCAGTGCATATACTGCGTCAAATCGAATATGCTTACGAAGCTTGGAGCGTAGAATACACACTTTCGCTCTGTCTCCAGTCGCCTCCCTTTACTACACATACGTTTGTTGCATGTTCTTCTGTAGGAAACTTAAAATTATTGGTTTATATGATTCTAAGAAAAAATAATAGATAGAAGGTAATTTTCTGATCAGTGGTCAGAGACACTGCTTAGGCTAGCGTTGGACAAACAGTGCCCGTCAGTTAGATCATAATGATGATAACTTTCTAATCAGAATGCTATAAATGAGACACACTGTGATGCTGCTCGCACAGTTTCAATAAATACAGTTCATTGCCAAGAAAGCAGATTCTAGCTGCGTTGCAGATAACGTTAGTTTACTTCAGTTTAGACTGATTTACCAAGTTTACAAGCGCACTGGCGGGTGCTTGAGACAATTTATGTTAGCCAAGCATACCATAAGTACTGCGTAAGCCATACTCTGTTACCGAGTTGGACCGGTTTAATTCAAACGTATCCCACAGACTTCTGGATGTGTAAAATAGCTGCTACAAGCATCGACCTGACTTTCATTTAACAAACTCATGCAGGTTATTATGAAAAATTCCTGCTCAAATTATGTGCCCTACTTACGTTTTACACGGCAAATTGGTTTGTTAATCTTTTCTTTTTACTTGGTTGTATTGGAGCTTGATCATTGTATAATATATATATATTACATATGTTTGGATTACAGGATAAAGCAAAAAACGTGGAAAATTTCAAAGAAAATTTTTAAACCGGACTTCCGGTTCCGGTATGGTTTTTGCCCTTTGCCGGAACCGCAACCGGAACACGACTTTCGCCGGAACCGGAATTCCGGTTACTCCATGCCAGATCCCTTAGCCATGTTATTTTATTTTCTTGTTTCAGATGATTATATATGAATAGCAGCAATAATAGTGCCCCGGTACCTGGCAGTGGGGTCTCACAATCTCCAGGGGACGCGGCCAAGGGTACAGTGGGTGGGCCCTTGCGTCGCCGAGCGACATCAATCAAGTGGATCAATCGAAAGACACGAACCGTGCAGGGACACGACAATCTTGTCAAGGATACTACATCGATACGTACCCCGAAGGAAATAAGAAGCTCCGAGGTTTGGTCGATACGGGATCACAAATAACGATCATTAGTGAAGAACAATGTGAAAAACATTTCAAGCACCTGCCACTCAAAGAAACCGCATTGTGTGCAGTTGGATTCAACGGGGATCTAACAGAAAGAGCGGTAGGATATTTCTTCATACAAGGCCACCTCGAAAAGAAAGTACGGAAGATTCGATTCACCGTAATCTAGAACTTCCCGAAAGTCACGACATACGTACACGATTTCCTGGCAGCGTTCGAATTGGTGATCGACTACCAACAACTACGAATCAAAATGAACGGTCAACTAATACCTCATTGTTGAAGGACTAACGAAATGGGATCGATCAGGTAAGAAGACGACCACATCACGTCACATCGAAATCTGCAAGTGTTCGTATAGACAAGTGATCCCACCATGATCAGCGAAATTTATCGAAGTGAAGATCCCCGAAGGAACAAAAGAAGGTGACACGGTAGTGGTGGAACCATCAATGAAGACCAACAACGGACTGACAATACCGAACAGTATCGCCAAAGTGGAAGAAGGCAACATCATGATACCGGTGTGCAACCTAAACACAGTCGAGATGGAAATAATCGAAAATAAACCGCTGATAGGGAAGGTCGAAGAAATCATCGTAAAAACAGTGGGATCTGCGGGAACAAAATCTGCGAGATCTTTAAAGATTCAAGATCAAGATTCCGTGCATATAGATATACATGGCACAACGAAATAGTCGATAATAAATTTGAAGTGTGAATCTGCAGCAACCAAGAATATTTGATAAAAAAGTTAGACAGGAGGTCGAGTCCTACTCTTACATCTAACCTAAGTTCCGGTTATAGTAGAGATATCGATTCAGGTTGATATCCATTTCTAACTGATTTTTAAAAATTCTTAAATTCGCTGAACATACGACTGATCTAGGTAAACAGTTCCGTTTATCTACATGCCGCAGAACAAAGTTATTCCTAGCTGTATTGGTGTGATACTTACGTTTTACCAGTTTTTTACCGTTTCCTCGTGTACTCATAGTTGCCAATTGTCCTATATATATATTTTTATCTTTTGCGACGATCTTCATTTGTTGCCTTCGTTTCGACGACCTTCATTTGTCGCCGCCGTACACTCATTTTTAATATATTAGTGGATTTAATATATATTTTCAAAAATATTTCCGATTTTTTTGACTCGGCACCAAGGTACATAAAATCAAAAAAATTCATTCCGAATTTCGACCTTTGATAGATACACTATTCAACGCAGCTAGACGATTCAAGTCTAATGGTACCAATTTTCATTCAGTTAAACCACACAGTGATGAATTCTTTATAAAAGCTAAAGAAACTAAAATGCACTTACATTTTATATCTTAACCCCGATACATCTTCCGGATTTGATGAACCTTGGACCATACGCTGCAGATCTCGGAATATGCACAACTTCTGCTGCAAGCATCCGGAGCTTTGTTTTGTCAGCATAAGCTGAATATAAGCAACTCCTACAGGGTCAAGATGAACAATTCCTACTGAAATGATTTTGTCGTACAAATTTGTTTTTTAGACAATTTACTAAGGTAGTTAACATTTTGTGTTTGTCTGTATTAGAACCTGTTCGCTGTGCAGTGTATAGTTGTACCGCAGATGGAGCAAAAAATGTGGCGAATTTTAAGCAAAGTTTTCAGATAGGAATGACTGTTGCGGTATGGATTTTACTTTTTGTCGGAACCGTAACCGTGGCATGTCTTTTGCCGGATCCGGAACCAGAATTCCTGTTATATATATACAGCCGGGTTGACTGCTGTAATTTATATGTAATATTTACGATTTTTATTATATATATAGATATACTTCATTCTGATTAAATAAACGAAATTCATGATTAAATAAACCTTCGATCAACAGTTTGGACGCCTTACAATGGACTTTGATAAACTGGAACGAGTAAGATTTTTAATTATGTGCTTGTGGGCAGTGATATGGTTAGCACAGTGCCATAAATAGCAAGCGCGTGATATATAGCATTGCGCAGGCATATATACTATATAATATGTTTATGGACTAACAAGACCACATTTTTCTGTTATTGTTGCCTCATTTGTGTTGTAGCGGTGATCGGTAGTGAAGTGACTGTTTTACTTCGTTTGTGACAAATTTGTGTACTAAAGCTGTGGACGCGGAACATTTTCGACAAGGCTGAAACTGCTATATATTTTGTATCGGTTTGCTGCAATTTTCTTTACAAAATTTTCTCGGGTAGTTGTAGCATTTAAATGTTGCATTTTGAATTCAGACTTTATTGAGTGAAACGAGTGAAGCTAAAAATCCTTACTAGCTGTATAGTTATGAAATGTGACAATTCCATTGTTGGAATTTTTATGGTCACACGCATAACTCAACCTTAGCTGGACGGATTGATTGGCGCGATACCTTATTTGAAAGCTTGGAATCTTTATTTCTGCATTTTAGTTGGGTATGAAGCCCGATTTTAAAAACTTCCTCCAAAAAAAGTGGACCAGATGGCCTAGCCTGGGAAATCACATTCTTTATTGTGTCTCGACAACCGGCCATTTAGTCGAGCAAATTAATCACTATAAGACAGTATATATTGCTTTGCTACACTGCAATTTTGGGATGTGAGGTTTGGGCCAAAAAGTGTTTTACATGGGCCCACGAGACCCAAAATACTGAAAAATAGCAATATTTTCTTAACCACTTGCCTATATCGGTGTTGTTAGTCTTAATTTTTTGAGCGAATTTATGCTCTAAATGTATGTGCAGAACGCCGAGCTATGGTTGTTATGGACGCTGCAGACTAGGGTGAAAAATACTGAATGAAATTGGGTTTTAACCCAGTTGCATTCCACATTTTTCAAACTGCTCCACTGCAGTACAATCAATATATAGTATTTGTATACATATGGGGGAAAATTGTCGCCGACGTTAATTGCTTGTATTGTCGACGGACATAAATTGTTCTTAGTGTCCACGGACGTTAAAATACAACGATATGTTAAACTCATAAAGTCAGTCATGATGGACACGTATTAAATCTGGCACCAGCTCTTCAATTTCTGGGCTTTACGGTGGATATAAAGCTGTCGTTCTCTCAGCACATCGTTGCCCTCGCTCTTAATTCAGTGTGGCAGCTTAAAGAGATACATCGCAGTCGGCAACCACATAGTCCATTATTACCTCTTCGTAATATCCCCGGTTGATTACTGTAACTCTCTTTATTTCATTCTTCCAGATGCTGGGATGAAACCCTTAGCTCGTGTGATTTATGGTACCGCCCATACCATCGCACAGAAACGGCTTATGATATCACTCGTGTAGGTAATGATTGATTTACACTGGCTGCCCATGCGTCAGCGAATTGTCTTTAAAGTCTCCTGCTCCGTGTATAGCTGCTTACGAGGCTCTGCGCCATCGTACGTGGTTGATCAAATCCGAATTTCCTCTTCTGAAAGGCTTATCCATTGGAGAACACTCGCCGTTCCGTTTCATAAACATGGACTATCATGTTCCGGGACTGCATTGTGGAATGCTCTGCCTCAAGTTCTTATCTTCAGTCTCCACAGCTATTTCGGTGCTTGTAGCAGCTTGTCCATTCAGAAATTTACGGTGTATGTTAGAACTGAACCGGTCGAACTTGAGATACATAATAGGGTATGGATTATTGAAGTACATAGCTGTAAGCTTGGCTAATATAAATTGCTTGAAGCACCAGCCAGTACGCTTTTACTCTTTGCGATCAGTCTACACTGGAGTAAAATAACATATCTGCCAGAAACTTCGTTCTTGGTAGCGAACTGTATGTATTGAAACCATGCGAGCAGTATCACAGTTTGTCTCATTTATAGCATTTTGATGAGGAAATCTCATCATCTAATTGATGGGCACTGGATAGCCAACCCTAGCCTGAACAATGTTTTTGGTTCAACGATCAGAAAAGTATATTATACCTTTTTATTTTCTTTTAGGACTTACCTTATAGAATTACCTAATAGACAAAGCATCCTATGTCATACTGACATTACGTACGGCCGCTGCTCAGCTTACTCTTGAAGTGGTGACAGTTTCAGCAGTGACGATACTATCTGGTAGCTTATTCGAAGATCGAATAACTTCCAAGTTAAAGGAGTTAGCACGTGCGTTTGTTCGTGAGTATCGCACGGCCAGCTTAACACTCTTAAGCGAAGCTGCAATGTGGTTGCGCGAATAAACAGGTTGTTAAGATCTAGAATTACGGTTGTGAAGTATCTTGAAAGCATGAATAAGGTCGATCGTTTGACGATGCTGTACAAGCATTGAGTAGCAGCTGTTCGGATTGTAGTTGTTACTGAGACGAAGCAGCGATTTTGCACACTCTGCAACTTGCTGATAAGAGTCGCATATTAAGGGGATACCATACAGCAGAAGCGTATTACAGAACTGGGCGTACGTACGCTTTATACAGCGGTATGATGACATTTGGAGATTGGGACGCAACCGTATGGCGAATGAGCCCGATTTGCTTGTTTCTTTATATGTTCTACATGAAGGTTGCAGCGCAACTCGTCAGAGATGATGACATCGAAGCCATATAAACCATTAATTTCAAATTTCCTATGGAATAAAATCTAACGAACGTACGTTTGTCTTGTAAATGCAGACGAATGCAGCCATAGCAAAATTGTCTAGTCTGCGCTCCATTCGTTACAAACATATTCAGTTTGACGCAGTTTACGCAAGCCTGTACAGCGGAAATTTTTCCGCTGGGAAAAGCTGAGATCGTCATATATAAATCAATAAATAAATAAATATTTTAGCTTCTTCAGCCTCTTCAAAGTCCCATTGAGGCAATAATGTTATCGCTGTTCAGTGACAAATAATGCAAAATATATTTTTAATATAATATACATTTTAAATCCACAATTCCTTCATTTCGTCCTTAATCTGTTTTACTATTTATATAAGTTTCGAAAACCAAGTTCCGGTTTAAACGCATGGTTCCGGTTATTTTCTGGATTCAGCATATGAGTATGGCTAAACTTCAGCCTGAGATGCTAGGTTGAACTTTTTATTTGCACAATGATGTGCTTAAGGGGTATACCGCTTAAAAATCTGCTGGCTGACCCTCGCCATTAGTCTTCTGGCGCAGCGCACTTCCTACATTAGCCAACTGGTTAATTGAGACTAACCTTTGAGATAAGAGGACGGTGAGGTGGGCAGTGGCTTTAGAAGTTAAGTCTCCGGTACGGCGAACATTCACAGATAAAATGATGAAAATTATAATTTTAGTGTGTTTTTTAAAGGTTGGCTGATTGCTGAATAAAAACCGATTCTCTAGTAATATTGTAGCTATGGTTGGGTGGTACTTATTTTTGGTGGGCTAGATCTAAACCGTTTAACTCGATATGTCACTGTGCCCCAAATGGTCAATGTTAAATTGGGGTTTCTTCTTGTTATATTTTGCAAGAAACCAATAAATTAACATAAATACGAAGTTAGGCGCACCGTTAGATACACGATACACATCATACAAAGCAGGTAACTTAACACTAGCAGAATATATGCACAGTTTGCAGAACCAATTTTGGTTTTGCTTTTTCTAGTCATTGTACGGCAGTGGTAGCTATAATTTTGCAGTTGTTTTCAGGTTGATCTGCTGCGCAACAATCGTGAAAGTGATGACGAAATGATTGGGTGGGTGGGTATTTTCTTATGCTCTATCAGTACGCAGTCGTATTTTTAGCTTTTAATAAAAGCAAAGTGAAACTCTAAAATTTTATAATAGAAAGCCTACCATCACAATGAGTGATTGGTCGATCGACAGGCAGTCGATATACAGTGCAGTCGTATTTTTAGCTTTTAACGAAAACAAAGCGAAGCTCTGAAGTTTTATAATAGAAAGCCTGCCATCGAAAATCAGTGATTGTAGGATAGACAGGCAGTGTATACAGCGCAGGAACTACTTCATTGTTGATAGCACACGGGACTGCGGATTTAGCTAACATTTGGACCGGCAGTTTTACATTCTGTCTTGTGACCGATGAAAACAACTAAGCTTAATGAGTAAATACATCTGGCTTTGTGGTTCTAGTGTTGGCATAACGGTAGGATCATAATTTGTTAGGGCGTTCATGAATCGGGGGCTGTTCCCCATCGAACGTGGGACCTTTCCGGTTGTGGGGGAGGGTGGTTCGAAAAGAGTTCTGCGTCTTGTTCATCCGAAAGGCCTAAATTTGTGGGGGTGTGCATATATAATATGTCAAATCTTGTCTCTGTCATCGAAGCCAATATGCATAAGCATATAGTTTTGGGTATATATATAGTGAATTTGACGTTTAAATGAATTTATTTATGTAATGTGAGCACGCCAAGCGCCTGAGCACCACTATGTTCTGATTTTGCCGGTTTTTTAATTTTGAGGGGTAGCAATGAATTGAGCTACATAAAATTTATTGGAGGCACGAACCGGGTGTGACCTCGCCGCAAACCAGGGGCGGGCCGACTATGGGTGTGCCGCCCACCCTCCCTGCCACTAGCTAGATAGCAGTAGTGGTTGGTTTTTTGGTAAATGGATTCTGGCCCTGGCTCTGAACGGATGTAACGTTTGGCAGCTAATAGTTGTCTGATTTCTCCGAAATCGTTTGTGCTTCTTAGATATTTCATAGTATAGGAACCTAGGGAGCCCTCCGAAAGCTAGTATAGGGTTCTGGAAGCCCTCTGGAACGTGGAGGAAACTTCAGGTTTCAGGTGGGGGTATGTTCATTTTATTGGGAAATTTAAAACTGAGGGGGAATAAATTTTGCTTAACACTACTAAATATTTTCATGTAATTTTACTACCGTGCATGTATTTCCAAGCTAAAAATAACATTTTAGAATTAGAAATAGTGGTAATTAATGTTTAAAAACATTTTGGATTTAGTTAAACATGTGGGGTTTCGGTCGAGTGGTGGACGGACATGAGGAAATCTCGCGAACATGGTGGATTTAGAAAATGGGGGTCCCCGTTGTGGACAGGCCTGGGACCTTTATGCTATGTATGCCGTTACGATATGATTCTAACGTTTCTCATATTATAATGTATGAGCTGGGCTCTCCAAATTGGACAAAGGGGATGGCAAAAGCAGAGTACCCCCTTGCAAAATTTTGGGCTCCCCACGGTTCATCGCCTCTTGACAAATTTTATTGTTTCCAATCGGTTCAAAGTAAATAAAATTTGACCCTAAGTTGTACTAAAATTTCGTCCTGAAACTAAACATTTCGCTTCAAAATAGCATTTTCTCGCCATCAAAAGCGCTTTGGCAGTGTTTCTGATACGATTTTTAACCGATTTTCTCTTGGCAAAATGCCCCTGGCAAAATCGGGCGCCACCGGTTCCGAACCAGTGGAGCCTACCAGTTCATGCACCCCTGGCAAAATTTTCAGCGAATTGAGAGCCCAGATGAGGATATATTGAAAATGTATGGTAAGTTTTGCAGTGTTCTAAAATAGGGATTTCAGAAATTTGCACTTATTTATAAATTTTAGCTAGTTTTAATGACATCAATTATTTCTTGGTTTAACTAAATTTATGCTCAATTTTGCACGTTATTATTTGAGTTTACAAGTAAGAATTATATTTCACCCGTAGAGAAGAAAGCGTGTTTTTGGTGTTTGATTTTATTGCATTTTTCCTCTCTATGAGCTAGTTTTGCTAGAAGTACAAGATTTTGTCGCCGCCTGTAATGAAACACAAATGAGACGTTTTTGTGTTGTGTAATCCCTAGATGATGTAAAAGACTTTCTGGTCGTATTTTGAAAATTAGAGCAAGAAATTTAATGTTATGTAATTCATTATTTCTAATGCGTGTCGTTGTTATCCTTTTGTGATTATAATAACTTATACTTTACCAAATTTTGCCTTCGAACTATGACGCCTGCTGTCCCATGACAGTACGTACATCTGAAATTCGGCAGTTGGTAATGACGAATAATTATAAAGCTAAAAATGTAAAAAACATGCTAAATATAGGTTGACACTGCCTATGCATTAGAATTTTTTTACTGTCATCCTTACTGCAATATGCTCGTTTGTAACTTGTTTACTTTGTTTAACATATATATTTTGTTGTAGTGCTGGGCCGAATGCTTTGGCTGGTCAGTCTACCATACAGAGGTGAGTCAGTGTTATTGGTTAAATATTAGTTTTTCGTTCATTTGATAATCAGCGAAGCGTAAGAGGGCGTCTGTGCACAGGACATATTTGGTGTTAGTACAGATTTGTAATGAATCCTAATTTTTCTTAATATTTATCGCTTGCACCGTCAAAATGCGCCGTTACTGTAGGATACATAAGATATGTCTTTTGATGGGTGTGATTCCAATTCTCATCACACACTCTGGGGCAGCACTAATGATAATGTCAAGGGTAAAGCCTTCTTGGACTTTATTATTAGCTATGATCTCACGACCTTGAACGTCGGAAACACCCAGACATTCATGAGCGGAGGTGATTAATCTTACGTTGTGTTCACTAGATATTAGCGACCTAATCAGAAATTGGAGCGTATCACCACATGCCTCTTATTCAGATCATGGCTACGACTATATTAGATTGGGTGGGACCTTGAACCACGCCTTCAATTCTGATGAAGCGAATATCAGAACCATTACTGAACTATCATTCTGTTCAAAGTTAAAGGAAAACCTGGGAAATGACCCACCCAGGATAAGCAATACATATGACCTTGAAACTGAGGTAACGTGTCTGTACACTGCCATATCTGAGGTATCATCAGGATCATGTAGGCTCAGAAAGGTATGTGATAATACGAAACCGCGCTGGTGGAGTACTATCATTGAATCTCTGTGCTTGATCTCGACATGTCTTTCGCACAGCAACCAGATCCAAGAAACCGGGAGACTGGGAACGATATAACTATTCTTTGAGAAATCGGCCATTGAAAGAGCCTTGACCGCTAGCTGGACGGAGGGCCTTCTGTTACGACGTTAACGGATGCAAGGAGACTTCACGACTTAAGAAGATTGTTTTTAATACGGGAAGTCATAAAATAGGCACTCTAATCGCCCCTGGAGATATCTAGACGAGGAATGAAAAAGCCACTTGAGATATATACTTCTATCGGCTCACTGCCTAAGTTCGATCAACACAGGTAACCAGGTGTTGGCCACTGGATACCGCAGGTATTCCAGTACGGACAGAGTAGTCTGTAACAAAATTTTTTTCCAAGGAAAATATTAAATGGGCAACAACTACTTTTGAACCATATAAGTCACCTGGCCTGGATGGTGTCTGTTCAATACATCTCCAGATGCGTTGTGCCTTAAGAGTTGAGAGACTCATAAGTATCTTTTCTGTTTCCCTAGTTAGTGGACTCATACCACATGCCTGGAGGACAGCGAAAGTAGTGTTCATCCTAAAACTCGTGAAAGATAGGTATGATATTCCGCAATCATTCAGACCTATCTGTGTCTCATCGTACGTCCTGAAAACGATGGAGCGTCTTATAGGTATTTGCATAAATAACAGATATTTGCAAAAGGGCGAGGGAGCAGTCACTAAGCTTCATCCGAAGCAGCATGCCTATCTTTATGGCAAATCAACTATCACGGCCTTACACGGGCTATTCGGCACTGAAGACAAAATTTACAGTGGCAGGATAGTTTTTGGATGCTTACTTGATATAGGTGTAGCTTTTGATAACACGAATCTATCATCGCTCGAGAAAGCCGTTTAGGAAATTTTGGTTATCTAAAATAGTAAGCAACTGGCTCAGAAATTTACTTTTAAGCAGGAAAGCCACTGCCAGACTGGGCCGAACATCAGTCACAGTCAATATTCGGATAGGAAGCCCTCAGTTTGGCGTTCTGTTACCTTTGCTTCGGCGCATGCATGGTTATAAACAACCTCCTTGTCGAATTGAACGTAACACTCATGCACAGGCATACTCAGATGATGTTGCAATATTATGTAATGGGCCAGATGTATCATCAGCCAAGCTTCTGCTGAACTCAGCCCTCAAGAAGCTTAGCCGATCTTAAAAACAGGCTAAACGTGAACGCTGTAAAATATGGACTTGTTGTGTTCCACAACAGCCGCACAGTACCAGATTTCCCTGGTCTGTTACTTTGGAGGGGAACAAATCCTCTTAGTCAAAGAAATATTCCTGGGGTACAAAGAAATATATAGAAAGTACTTTAGGGTTATGATTCACTCCAAACTCAGTTGGATGTCTCATTTAGACTTCACTGTAGCGAAGGCAAAGAAAGCCACCATGACATGCAGAAGCTGTGTTGGGAAGTCATGGGGCCTAAAACTCAGCTCCAAACTATGGCTTTACGACACTGTGATTCCGCCTAAACTTCAATATGTGGTATTAGTATGGTGGTATAAAATCAAAATAGATTTCTTTGCAAATAAATTGAACGAGGTGACGCGACTGAGTTTGCTCATGACAACTGGGGCAATGCGATTTACCTCAACGATGGGTTTACAAGCAGTGTTATGCGTTCCACCTGCTGACGTATCGCTATTATAAGAGGCTATGGTCAAATGACCAAAGGCTATGACCAAATGTTGGCTACCATAGGTTCCTGGAATATGGGTTCCAGTAATTACAGTGGAGGACATTTAAACGTGGATCACTTGATACAGTTGGTACCAAGTAGTCAGTTACCATGCGATCGCATGGCTAAAGAATTGGTTGGTGCACCAGCGTGGAGAGACTCATACCAAAACGTGATGGTTGGGCCACCGCTTCACTCACTGAAGAACAGAATACCATTAATTGCTGCACAGATGGTGTTAGATTGGACCTGCCTAGCGGATCACATGGCGGTGTTGGCATAATCATAGAAAACATGTTAAGACACTCATGTCCACTCGGTAGTGCTGGCTGTGCATATGCAACGAGAGTGATTCCGCAGAACACCTGGTACTGCGTTTCCCGGATGAGGACCAACTGGATCCAAAGTTTAGGGAAAGAATAGAATAGAATTTGAGGACATCCATTTAGGGGGATTATAAAGATCGTCAGGTTTTAGGCGGAATGTCGGAGACTTGAGTAAAGTGGTTCTGAACGAGACAGTGTAATGCACACTTCTTCTACAGTCTTAGCACGCGTGCGGCAGTCCCTTCTTTGAGTCTCTTTTCTGTCAATCTATCTAACCGTCAAAATACTTCTTCCCAAGCGTAAATATTGAAATGCTGCTGCTGCACTTGAAAAGTTTGGCGATAGTGTTTTTGTTCTTCAGAAGACGAGCTTCAACACGATATATGTTAGAGGCTGGATTCTCAAACGATGGCATGTTAGTGACCGGATTCTCAAACGATAATAGGCTTGCTTCTATATATTGAAGTTGTGTAAATGTTGCTGTGAATTTTAAAATATATGAATTAAGAATTCCCGAGGTTGGTTTTTCACTAATCCCTCTTGTGTTCTGTTAATCTTGAAGTTTATGATGTATATACAAGGTTTGGAAATTGAGGGCATTAGCGAACGTGTGCTTCCTATTCTGTGCTCTTCACGAATGTAAATGCTATTGTTTTTACTTCATATTTCAGCGTTCAAGAGCAAGTAGATGGTGTCATAAATGTGATGAAAAATAACGTAACCAAGGTTATGCAGCGCGAGGCTAATTTGGTGGAGCTTCAAGAGCGCTCAGGTACTAGTTTTGAGCGTAGTGCTCAGGTACTAGTTTTGAGCGTAGTAATGTTAGTTATAAATCACTGGGTTATGTATGTTCAGATATCGTTCGTTTGTGAATGGATTTTTTAAATTTTATTGTTTCTAAGAAAATAAAAATAAAACACATTTTTTCATTTATTGAAATAATAGTTTAATTTAAAAAATTCAAAATTTGTTGAATTTTTTTAACTTAGTTTTCTGTCTCATTGATAAATTTTTCCAGAATTGCCATTTTTTTGGCCTATGGTAGCAAATATAAATCTTCAGAAAACAATTCAAATCACATTTTGACATCTACAAGGTGTTTTAACGTATTTTGAAAAACATTTCAAATTTTCGTTCAGCATTGAAGCTTGGAAATGGGGTCCGATGTTATGTGGAAATTTGGTCGCATGTGCCCGTTATTCGTGGTAGAACTATGTTAGAGGATAATTTTTGATAAGATATCCGGACATTTTAGAGTTATTAGCGTTTCAAAAAAGCTAGTAGCTAAGAAACTAAGGTAAAATATCATAGAGAATGTCTACAGTTGTTAGTAATAATAAATACACAATTCTGAAAGCTTGTATTTTGGCATCAAAATCCTCTTAGGTTGTTGTTATTTTTAAAGTTTCTTGCTCTGCTGTTAATCCTTCCGTGCCAAACTGTGCCATTCGGCATCGACGCACATTGCTACAGGTTGTGTTACTTGACCTTGTCGTGCGGTGTGGGTTTGCACAGGCTTTGTTATTCGCTCGAGTTACGGAGTTTCTTATGGACCGAGCAGTAACTCCTAGACAACTTATTGTTTTGCATAAGCATGATCTACGCGGTTAAATTCCTGGCGCCTGTTGATTTTCTCCAAGATTGCCTGGATTTCTCTAATGTTGGCTCAACTCTCAGCACCGCGTGACCCATAAGAGACAAGCAATTATGCATGAGTAAATTAAAGCTGCGACCCTGACCATCCTCTTTTGTCAAAAGCAGTTGCCATTTAGTTGTTCACTGAACACAAATTTCATCTTTGCATTAAACAACAGAAATTAGTCCATTGCATATTTCATACATTATAATTCGAAAATGTTCGAGAACACATTGGTGTTACATGCATGGGCAGAATTGCATCTGCTAATGGCGTTATGGAACCGAAAAATGTCGAAACCGGATACGGCTATTGAAATTCGAGTTTTGTTCTGTAACAAAGTTTTGCACATGGTGTCAAAAGAGGATGGTTGGGGACGCATCTTAGGTTTACTGTTGCGTTATTGCTAACGTTTCTACTAATTTTCCTGTATTGCTAAAATTGACTACGCACCCTAGGCGCGCGAGGAATAGTCTCAGAATGGCCTATAAATAGGGCTTATGGGCGTCCTACGCTTAATGCAAAGTAGCCTCCCTCTCTCTGCAGACACCTATGATATATGCATTTCTATACCGATATTTGCAAATCACATGGGCTGGGCTTCTGATCATAATCTTAGAAGCCAAACACCCCTGCTCAAAACACATTCTAATCAGCTTTAAAAGGTGAAAATCTGAGTCGCGTTTTATGCATATATTTTTTTGTAGGTTTGACACTATATTTAGTCTGTTTAGCTTTTGATGTCCCCCATCGTCTCGCCAGAATAATACAAATATACTTTTTCAGTGGTATACACAGCTTCGAATTGTTTCGTCACTAGACTACGTAGTTCCGCATATCGTATCGGTGTTACATCAACTTATAATGACTCTTGTCACCGGCTAGTAGAGTTTTGCCTTTCAATGTTTTTTACACTGGCTTGTGTAGTTTTACACATTTTTCGTCATGTAACCGATAGTCACAGTGATATTTTTTATTTTCCATCACCGGAGTATACAACTGGCGTTAAATGCAGCATGACAAATTTTTGGAAAAATGCAGATTACTGCTCTATAACGCAAAATTTTAAGAGCATCCAGGGTTTCTGTTTATCTAATAGACACCGTATCAGTTCTGAATTTTTAGACCCGAGCCGACCCGACTACAGTCTTTCAATATGGTTATTCTATAGGTGCCCCACAAAATATCCGGAACGAAAGTAGTAAAATATGCTTAATGAATAGTAAAAGCGTTTCAGTATATTTTGTCCTCTATGCTTATTGAACTTCTATAATTCGAGCATTCTCATTGATCACGGCTGGGTCCACCAAGTCTTTCGTTGGGATTGTGTAAAGTTCTGTACTGTATGCAGATAGAACATGATATTCAACGACTTTAATTGGGACTCGAATTTGAAATGACCCGACTGCGTTCTCTAGTATTTACGCTATATCTTGTGTACATATATATCTTAATATGGTGCACGGCAGTAATTCCTTTGATTAACAGATAATGTATGTTCATATAACAACGTAAAAGGAATATTAGCGTTTATTGTTCAAATTAGGCTAGCGTTCCATTCCTTTTGTATCTTCCGTTTTATGGAAATTCGTAATTAAGTTTATAATTATTAAAGTCCATATTTAATCCATCTCAAAGAGCACGATAACCACCACTAGTTTGGAGGCATCTAATATACCCATTCATAACGACCTCTTGTATGAATCAACAGCACAAACCACTTCAAAAACATGGTCTGTTGTAGGAAAGGAATTATGGATTTACTGTACGGTCAGTTTTGTCATAACAAACAACTTTGTAGTTTGGACTGTAAACTAATCTCGAACTTTTGGTGTTGTTGATTGTATTGCTTGAGTGTGTTGTCTGAAAAGAAACAAATTGGCTTTTTTAATTAATATTAAACTTTTATTATTTTTATTAATTATAATAAAATATTAATTAAACAATATTATGTTGTATTTGACTCCGAAAAGTGTTAATCCGCCTGTAATTTCGAACTATGAGACATCGACCGAGGTCACCGCGTTGATAACATACCTGTCAGTTTTATATATGGTGTCCCAGAAGCAAGGAAAACACTGGCGCTTTATAGCACTACCACAGTGATACAGGCACAAAAATTCTATTGTAAATAATACTGACGTAAACTTAGAAAACTAACAAAGCACCTTGGCATCATAGCAACGACTGGGCTCCTCCAACCTCGACAATATCTTCAAAACGAAATTGCATATATCGATAAACTTTTCGAAACAGTTCTGTAGTCAATCAGACCAAGTTCCGCAATGACGTAAAATAGGCTTTCTTCTGTAAACTTTCTCCCAAAGAAAGAATACCGCAGGGGTCAAATCTCAGGAACGGGCAGTCCGCTCAACAGGTACACGCAGTGGTTTTTTTTCAAAAATTGCACTGTTCAAAAATTTGGTCATTTGTAACCATGAGTTCATTTTTAAGCATGAATGGTCTATTTTACAACTACATAGCTATGGCCGCTTAGGTATGCCCTTATACGTAACCAAACTAACATATATTACATAGGTATATGTGGGTGTATTACTTAAGCTATATATATACGTACATAACGTAAGTTTATGGTGTACTGCTTTATATAATTATACATATGAATAATAGCTTATGAACATTGTGAATCATAGAGTCATAACTATTGCAAACAAAACTCGGTTTCGGTGGGGTTAAATGTTCCTGTTCATTTATATGATCATTTTTAAAATTTGCTGTTCATTTATAAGAAATTGTGTTTAAAAGAACATGTTTTTGACCAAAAAACCCTGGGTACACGTCGTCCGATCCAGCGATCCTGAAAATTGCCACCCATCTATTTTCGCATTGATTTGGCATAATGAACGAGCGCGCTGCCCTGTCATTCCTCCAGCTGTTCAGATTGTATCCAAAAATAGCAAATACCCTGTCTCCTGTAACAGTTTCGTCGAAAAAAGGCCCAAAGAGACAAAGAGCACGTCCACCCAAGCAGTCGCTTCAGGAGCGTGGGGCTGATGTTCAATTATTTCTGGAGAACTCTTATTTGCCCCGCCAACACAATTTGTGTCGATTTACGTGACCGTTGAGTTTGAATGAGCTTTCATCGGACCAAATGACTTCATAAACCAATTCTGGATCATCAGCATTTTTTGTGAACTATTCTTCAGAAAACTCCACCCGGCGGTCAGAATCATCTTTCAGTTGTATTTAAAGCGGACGGAATATCTTTAGTCCTAACCTTGACGGTTCGATGAGCGCACCTCCTCGACAGCCCAGTTTCCACCGACAGACGACAAATTTATTTGTGCGGCGAATTTGTAAGTTTGTCCGAGACGCTAGTAATATTGTCATCCCCAGTGGCTGTGCGTGGGCGACCAGGTTTAGACAAATCCAATACTCATCTAGTAGCATCGCATTTTCGATAAAGACCAAGACTACATTTGTTGTTCGGGGCTGGTAACGACGAAAATGGCGCCATGACCGAATAACTTCTGATGAATTATTGGATTTAGAATACAGTTTTACTGGCACGCAAATTAGCCATATAGTTAGTAATGTCTGAATGTGATGCCTGCCTAAAATAAATAGTCATAAAATTATCTCAAGTGGTTATTGAGTTATGACAACTCAAATAGTATTCCTTACTTCTGGGACACCCTGTTTACAGGAATAATATATTCTCACGAGTGTCGTACCAGGCAAACTCTGCGCACTCACTCCAGCTATAAGATTGGCTAGGCTACGAATTCAATACTAAATGTTAGCGTGTAACTGGTACAAGCTTGTACAAGTGGTTGAATACTCCGTTTTTAACGCATGCGAACGTTAACGCCATATATATATGCTGCATTAGGATATTATTGCTTTTGATCAATGTCTGCAAAAATTACCGCGACCCAGAGCCACAAGCAGTCTCACGACTTCGTTGATAAATTGTGATCACAGTTTGCACATTTCTGAGACTGCCTAAGCTGTAATATTTTGCAGAAGATGGTCTACAACCGACCAAATGATGATACATTTGTTGCTGCGTCAAGGTAATGTGTGATACTAGGCGTTTTTGACATACCAATGATTACGATGCTACAACTGTGTACTAAAAATTTACTTCAATTAACTAAATTTTTAACTT
This sequence comes from Trileptium ribeirensis, assembly GCA_030248225.1. NCBI lineage: Eukaryota > Metazoa > Nematoda > Enoplea > Enoplida > Thoracostomopsidae > Trileptium > Trileptium ribeirensis. Next base: position 30,243 of record JASANE010003400.1, on the reverse strand, counting down.
CAGAGACTGATTTTCGTAAAAAATGTCTGGTGGGAGGAGTTTTGCTGGGCGTGACAAAAAAATTTGCCGCAAGGAGCCAACCGAGACGCCTGTTTTTTACCACGAGTCACCGAAAAAGCCTTACTTTGAAGAAGCCAGGTCCACGAGGGGGTAATTCTGAGAAAGGAATATGACAATATTCCGAGGAAAATTAGAAACTTTTAACACGAACATTATTCTTTAAAAACAAACATCTCGGCACCGTCTCCACATTGATTATGCGTTGGCGATATTTTCCGTCGCTCTTGCCTGGTCGCATACCCACCGCTATATGTTCTCCTTCGGCTGTACCTGCCTGTCATACCGTTAATGTCTAGTCATATGGCTAACTCAACTTCGGCATCGAATGGCAAAGTCTATTATACATTCTTTGAAGTTTTTTTAAAATTTTAGATATGATTTTTCATATCCGATTATCCGATATATCACGGTTTTACGCGGATATCCGGACATGGTAATCCATGCCCAACACTACTCGCTAGCTAGGGGCTGCGAAACACTGGTACCCGTATGGCCATATTTGCAGAGATCCCGTAAAAACCTGTTTTTTGCTATTTTAACACGGAATATGGGGTCGGAGCTGTTCCCCTTCAACTAAAGAGCATATCGTTATCAATTTTTCTATGGAACGTCGAAATCTGTCTCTCCGAAAATGAGTTATCAATTACACCGACAGAGAAATATTCACGTTTTTCCGCCTAGCGCCTTCAGTAGAAAATGTGCTCGCTCCGTTTCAATTATGTTACCATCTGCCTGTATAATGGCACATTTTTGCCGTTGGCCTAGGTAGTTCTAAATTCTGTTCACAATCTATTGCAGCGGAAACATTTTTGTCAACGACCCAGATAGTATTGAATATCTTATTATAGCTTCGTTAGTGTACATTTTATAATTTTTGTTCAAGCAAATCCGCGTGGCTTAGGAATTTATTAACCCGTTTGTGCCTGAGTTTTGGTTTTCTTATCGAAACTTAGAAATTTAATTTCTTCAGGCTCTATTGAGTATAACTAACAACACAATTCTTGTTTTTGTTCGATTTTAGGTTATTTACTCTTATTATCATATGTTCGTAAAAACGAACACCGGGCAACAACGACTACGTGAACTTTCAAAATTTTCAAAGTAAAAATCTATTCCACATTCTCCATACTATAAGCAGGTATACTGAGCATGCCATAAAATTGGTCTTCAAATAGATTGAAAAACCCTAATAACCAGTTATTTATAATCCTCCGATAAAACTGTTATAATATTATTCTGGATAGGAATCGGTACTTTCTTCCTCTGTTCCTAAGCTCCGTCGAAAACTGTTTGGACTGGCTCCTTCGGGTCAGCGGATGAGATAAGGTTTTCAATCCGGGCAGTGACCACAATACCAAAAACATTCCTTTTATATGACTCCAGCGGAGGTTTTTTGCAAGCGTCCATTTTTGAACAATTGCGCAGCCTTCTAACGGGGCTGTCATTACAGTCTCCGTGTAGCTTACTCCTTTGTATATAAGCATATTAGCAAGCGTTTATGACAAAAAATATCTGTCTTAATGTACATTGTACGAATTGACCGGCAATTCGGGCAACCGCTCAAGGACAAAGGTACCACCCAACCCTAATTCACGACTGTACAATCCAGATCCTTGCTACAGTTCGAATTGAAGCAAGTAATTGGTACGATCGCAAAGACACCAAAATTTGCATCCGAGCCTGGTTGGTTTAGCTCTTACAAACTGTTTCGTTCATATCGTCCAAAATCAAGAGCCATACTTTCATCGACGCACAGGTTCTCGGGAATTTCAAAAAAATTTGAAACCGTTTTGTTCAGTGTGCAATAAAAGAAGCCACATTTGGCAAATTTATCGTCTTGCGAAAGTTTTCTATTGTTGCTACAGGTAAATATCGTTTTATTTCGTCGACGTTCGGTTTCAACGCACGCCCTACACTCTGAACAATGCCTTGCGCACGCACGTAATAGGCGACTGCTCAGTTTGTCAGCTTGGCCCGGTTTATCCTCGTCCCTGCTATCCAAACACAACAAGCAGTGATTTTCGGCTGATTTTGACGCACATAATAGTACAAAACATTGCGCATGGTGCGTAATGCCCGAAAATAGGAATTTGAATAGCGCAACTTATGCAAAGTTTTTGTACTGGCTATGCACCCTTTCATGCCCAGTGTTCGTTTTCACGAACACTGGAAACAAAACACCTCGTCTCACGGATAAATGCTATTAACGAATACAAATTTAGTACTAACATCATTTAGGCCTTTTTGTGCAGCACAGAACTTATAATATAAAGGAACCTAAATACAAACCTTTTTACACCAAGCTGGGAACACGTCGCTCGGCATATGTCATTATAGCGAACTTTAGCTATAGGTCAGAAAATATATGGCAAGAATTTACACTATATTTTTGCACGCAATAATTAACTAGCAAGTGCTATATAAGTTTGACATAGAGAAATCAGATTAAGTATACTCATGCATATCTGGCGCGGCGAAATTTTTATGTTCGTAAAAACGAACAGTGGGAAAAAACAGGTGAACAGACATGAATTCAAGCGCTTCAAACTGCTTATTTTAGTATAGCACATTAATTTACTTTAGAGTCCTTAAACGACGGCTCCGAACAATTTCTGCAGTCTGCCAGACGTGTACGGCGGCAAATGTGGTGGCAAAATTGTAGAGTAAGTTTATATTTTACGTTATATTTTTGTAATAAACTAACCTATTCTTATGGTCAACGGCTGAGTTTTGATGTTACTTATCAATAATCAGAACGTAGTGGAGATTGTGTGTTGCAGGGGCGAAATCTAAATTCCGTCTGTGTGTGATAAGCCATAACTCGGGAACGACTTAACCGATTTTTACGATCTTGGGCTCATTCGAACCGGCATAGTCGATTTACCCGAGCGTTTTTTTATTTGGGGTCTGGTTCCGGGCTCAGGGGTCAAAATGTGGGAGTTTGCCCCATTTTAGTATTCACGGAAGCAACGTTATTTTTAACTTAACTTTCGAATTTTTTTTATCTGGATGGTTTTATTTCATAGTAAAATGATAAATGACGATGCCTTTTTGTTTTTCGATTAAGGCTCCGGCTCTGGATTTATGGTGTTTGAGGTACTGGGGTATGCGCCCCATTGGTTCCTCGACCCAAAATTTGAAAATTTGGTCTGACGTCTTGGGTGGCTGATAAGTTTTACCTGGCCGTTTTCAGGCATGTTAAACTCATTACCAATGCTGGTTTTGCTCTGTGACCAATGGTTTTATTTGTACGAAGGTATGATGCCCCATGGTTCGGGGTCAGAGGTCAAAGTGAGAGTTTTTCACCTCATTTTAGTACCCTTTACGGAAGCAAGGTTATTTTTATCTTAACTTTCGAATTTTTTGTATGGTATGTTTTATTAACTTTACAGTAACATGATAAATGCTGATGCCTATTTTTTGTTTTTTGATTAAGGCTCCGGTTCGGCAGCTATCGGGTTTGAGGTATGGCACCCTCGTGGTTCCTCGACCCAAAATTCGAAATTTTGTATAGACTCCTGGGCGGCTGAAAAGCTTTACTTAGGGATTTTTGGGCATGGCAAACTGATGATTATGCTCTGCGGGTCTATGGTTCTATAGGTACGGGGGTATGGCGCCGCCATTGTTCATCGACCCAAAATTCCTAATTTTACTGTTACGTTGCTGATAGCTTGGGGTTTTGGGGCATGGGAAACTTATTGCCGGTGTTAGCTTTGTTCTAGCTTGTGCTGTATTGTGTGATATCCACATATAGCATATCGACGTATGCTATCGATGCTACTGGCTGTGTACGCGAAAGGCGCAGGTGTACCTATGCTTCACTACGTCCTACAATTTCGATAGAGTTACTAGTATAACGTAGTAACGATACATTATTAGCTTAGCTATAAGAGCTCATTATGGCATATAATCATGTTGTAGGTATGCTTAACTATGGGTTGATTTTATGATCGCATTTCAACTAAGTTGTTATATTTTTTCGTTCTTTGTCGGATTCCTTTATTGCTTAGTTCTATAAAGATTATGTACAGTATGATTTTGTTGTTGATACACGTTTATGGGCATTTTGAGAAATTCTAAGTATAATGAGTGATGTGAAGAATTCTTACTAGCCGAATAGTAGTGAAATTTGGCAATATCCTTTATTGGGTTTTAGGGTGACACTCATAACTCAATATTGGTTAAACGAATTGAATCTCAAAATAACTCATTTCAATGTTTGACATATCTGTGTGTTGTTAATTGGGAGCGAAGCTCGATCTCAACGTCTCCCCTAAAAAGCGGGCTAAGAGGCTTGGGTTTTGTCTCTAAGGGCCCTGAAAAATCATGTTATTCTGGCTTTCCAAAACTGTCTCCAAATTACCTGCGGTGTGGAACCGAAATGCGGGTCCCAGGTCTATTTGGCGACCCCAGCTGAACTGGGGGACTGAAAATCGCGAAAATAGCGTCGTCTTGTGGTCTAGTGTACCTCAGCGGAATGCGCTATCGTAATAATTTAGCTTGGAAATTTTAGGTGAAGGCGGTTTCTGTTTGCCTTATTGGTTCCCCTCTCGCTCTATTTATGATGCAAACTACTGCCGCCAAAAATTTTAGCAAATCCCATATGGGGCATTTGCTCGTAACAACCTTACAATGCACCGTATGAGATATCGGGTCAAAGCGTGCAGAAAAATACCTGGGGGAAGCCAACAAATTTCTGGGAAGCCGAAATGCCTTGAGCCCATCTCCGTGGGAATAGCCAGTTACTTAACGTACATTGACATCCCGTATAGATGTCTGAACAAATAGGGTTCCCATTGAAAAGTAAAATATACGTCAAAACTGTATATTAAGGCTTTGCTATACTACAATTTTATCATGTACGATTTGGGTTATAAAGGGTTCTTAAAGGCCCCTGACAACAAAAATATATGAGAACGACAATATTTCCGTAACCACTCGAGATATATGGGTGTTTTTGATCTCAATTTGAAGAGTAATAATACATCTACATATATGTGCACATGGCGTGGGATTTTGATTGTGTGCGCTGCGTTCTTGGGGCAATATTGGTTTTTGAATGGGCCAGTGAAACCCAAAATACAAGGAAACTGCAGTATCTTCGCCATCACTCGGGATATATGGGGGTTATTGGTGGTCTTATTTTGTACAGCAATTCATTTTCTAAATGTATCTGCACATAATGATCTGCTATTGTTAATATTGATCCTACAGGGATAGATTTTGACCCTACAGGGACCAAAATGGATTTTCAAATGGGTCCATGGACCTAAGATATACGAGGACGGCAATATCTCCGTAACAGTAATTGTATCGTAACCGTTCGAGCTACATGGTATTGTTGGTATCACTTGTAGAGCAAATTCATCCTCTATATATCTGCACATGGTGTACTATTGTCATTATTTGCACTGAAAGGTTAGGACAAAAGCGGTTTTAAATGGGCCCTTGACACGCAAGCTACACGAAAACGAAAATACCTCCGTAGTCGCTTGAACTATATGTTGGTGTTATTGCTCTCATTTCGTGGAGCAATTGATTCGCTGTGTACTTACACAACGGGCGCCCAAATAAGCGAGTGTGTCTCTTCAAAAAATCAAGCAACATAGCAAATAGTCGATTCATTTTGTAAGCTGTTGCTTAATATAGCTGTGTACGTCTCTCGTAATTATTTATACAAAACTCCGAACTCAATGCTTTGGCGATAAGACAAGCTGCCAGCGCCAATATCGCACAGTGTTATTCTTTGTTGTAATTTAGCCTAATAGCAACTAATAGTATATTATTTAAATATACTATTTCGAACTATATTACTAAAACCGGTGTAACTCATCTTCGGTTAGATGGACTTCGATATTTTCTGTTCGATAACAGATGTGCATTTACACAGATTTGGCCTTTATATCTAAGGTTGCATATACCTGTGTGATTCCGCGTAAGTTAACAAATTTGAGGGCTCATTTTAACCGAAACTTGGTGTTATTCAACCTTACGCCCCAACGGCAGAGGGAGATAATGCAAGTCATTATAATATAATCTAAAAAATAGAAATCAATATTTCGATAAAATACCTGGTGGCTGGCGTGTATTGTTAAAATCTTACTAGCTGTATTGTTAATTCACTGCTAATCTGGTCTTCGAGTTCAGAAGCTGTGTAGCGAAGCGAGTCCTGACGGGTATAAATTTTTCAACTTTCCAACGATGCCCTTGTGTAATGGTAGCACTCAGAACCTAGGACTTCACTTACTACACAAATATAATAAACACCTAACTTAATATTACTAAGATGAATAGTAGTACGGCAATAAAATAATGAATTGTTGAATTGACAAGGTGGATCTAAGGATCCAAATAATAAATTAGTATAATACTCGAGCAAGAACTTTATGAACTACAATGTGGATCCGTCGATCCGGCCTAAGCTTTGTCTTAAGCTTAGCTCAACCTAGTCGATAAAATTTATCGGAGCACCCGTGTGCTCTCAAGTGAACAAACTTTCGAAGCACCCCCTTGCTCTCAATAGAAATTTTTAGGAGCAGCCCTCTGCTCTCACGAAGATATGTTTAGGAGCAGCCCTCTGCTTTCAAGAACCCACTAAAATATGGAGCACTCCGTGTGCTCTCAAAGAAATTTTTGGAGCAGCCCTCTGTTCTCAAGAAACCACGAAAATGTGGAGCACCCTTGTGCTCTCAAGAGAAAAAATTGTAGTAGACCTAGCTTTGAAATGTTTATATCGGTATAAATTATTACGATGATTCTGATTTACGGTCATGAACTTTCGAAAAAATATCTGGCTCGAAGTGTATTTGTAATTCTCATGGCGACAACTGTTGCATTACATATTAGGTAGTATACAGTGGGGGTTCTTTAAATTAAATCTTTCTTAGCTTGTACAGCTAAATTATGTTTAACATCTATGTGAAGTGATTCTTTCAAATACAGTGACTGGCATCGCGTGTGACAAGCCGCTGGCTACAGTGTTGTCTATTATACATTTAGCGTATCTTCTGAAGCAGTATTGCTTAACCCTAATCAGAATGTCGCATTATTTTTATATCCTGGAACTTGCTATTTCGAACGATATGTGTGTAGTAGTGTATTACATTTTTGGTCAAAAGAAAATGTTAAACATCATAGTAATACATGTTTTTTGCGAAAAGCCATTCGACTAGTTCTTTTCTATATAAGATAGTTGGGCATGCGTGCTCCAGAGCCCTATTTATTCACAGATTGTAGACAAAAACGAAGAGCGATTGGTAGTCTCTTCGAGTATATCAAGGTTTGATTTATTTCAAGATACCGGCTGATTAAAGGAGGCTTAGGTAAGGACGATCTCTTTTTGAGGCACCTTGCTATTTACCCAACGAATTTCCAACGCATTTGGTTGTAAGGCACGTACACTGTTGCATTGGCTTGTATATTCTTAAATACTGTCTACATGACGAATACATTTTTGTTTCAATGTCTCATCGGATGATTATGTAGTTGCACTCGGTTATGCAGTTGTAGTATAAAATTTTTTGTTGAATACAAGGTGTCCATGGGAGTACTAATAATGCAATCTTGTAAGGTTTGTTTTATTTGTTGTTTTTCTTTACCGTAATGCTGGATCGTGGTTTAGGTTATAAACATATCATGGCTTAATAATTCTAACTAAAAAATTTTTTGCCGCGCAACTATTATTCTTTTTAACACATACTGCATTTCAGCGTAGTCGTGGCACACGAAAATTCTATTTTTTATTATTTCGACTTGTTATATTGTGTTTACCAAGAAGTTCTAAATTTATTTTTAAAACCTCTGAAAGATTTGATAAAACTTTTTCCACATTTTGTTGGGTTATTGAGAGCAGATGGGCTGCTCCTAAAATTTTCTTTGAGATCACTGGGGTGCTCCGAAAAATTGTTTTTTGAGAGCAAAAGCTACTCCTAAAAATTTGTTTACTTGCGAGCACAGGGGTGCTCGATAAATTTTATTGACTAGGTTGAGCAAAGCTTAGGCCGGATCGACTGATCCACCTTGTGGTTCATAAAGTTCGCTCGAGCATTACTATTAATTTATTATTTGGATCCTTAGATCCACCTTGTCAATTCAATCAATTCATGATTTTATTGCCGTACTATTATTTATCTTAGTAATATTAAGTTAGGTGCTTATTATATTTGTGTAGTAAGTGAAGTCCTAGGTTCTGAGTGCTACCATTACAAAAGGGCATCGTTGGAAAGGTGAAAAGTTTTATACCCATCAGGACTCGCTTCGCTACAGCTGCAGTGAGCGAATTTACTTTTTGCTGAATTAAAATGTAGCATTGCCTAACGTATACCCAAGAAACAGTTGGAATTCGTAAGAATGTTTTTATTTATGCACCGATTTTTCGATATTTTCAGACGTCTGTGATCATTGCTTGTATTGTTACAGTGCTACTAATTATCGTTATCGGTAAGTCCAGTCATCCATGTGCAGTACTCGCCAGAAATTAGTGTCACCTTTCAAACGTACGAAAATCGAATAAAATTTATATTTTTCGAACACTATTAGAACAAACTACGAACAGCTCTCGAACAAATTTGCGAAAACGTGCCAAAATTTCGAACACATTTCGAACAGAATTCGAGCAAAATTTTGGATTTATCGAACGAACCGCATTCGGATCTGGCGAGTACTGTATTAATAGTACGTTGAATCACGTGTAGTTACAACTTGTGGAAGAATTACAACATTATGTAAACACACCTTATCAACACTAGTTAAAGTTTTGCTTGGACGTAATAATTTTTATCGATTTTCAGTAATTTGTGCGTTTAATGACGTGTAGTTTGTGTCATCGCCTAAATGATGAATTCGAGTGTTGAACATGTAATTTTCGGAGACGTACCATTTGAGCAGCATTTTACATAATTAGCGAAATATCAGCCATGTTGCGTGAATAAGTGAGAAGATACTCGATTGTTTTCCTCGCGATGAGTAAGAGCTTGAATTTGCTGTACAAAATGAGACCAACATTCACATTGTTCGAGCGGTTACGGATATTCCGCCGTTTTCGTGTATAATTGTGGTATAATGGGCTCATTCAAAACCAATTTTGGCCAACCGTGCAGTGGACATAGTAGCAGTAGCAGCATATTACAAAATGTGGTTACATAGAGGATGAATTGCTCTACAAAAGTGACAGCAGCATAGCTTGAGCATTTGCGGGAATTTAATATTCCTGTTTTCGTGTATATTCGGTCTCGTGGGCCTATTGAAAATTCCATTTTGAGCCAGTCCTGCAGCGTAAATAATGGCAATAGCTGCACACCGTTTGCAACTACATAGAGATTTCAAAATGAGACCAATAACATCCATAGCTCGAACATTTACGGAAATGCTGCCGTATTATTGCATTTTTGGTCTCATGGATCAATCAAAAACTCGTGTTGGCACAGCTCTGCAGCACGAATAATGACATTAGCAGGACATTGTGTCGCCAAAACACCATTATAGCCTGATGGGTTGTGGAGACGTTGTTGTTTGTGTTTTTAGGGACCACGGGCCCATGAAAACCTAGTTTTGACCCAAATCTTGCATTGAGATGAGCTTTTTTGCTCTACAACATGAGCCTAATTTAACTCCTACATCGACACCACTTCTCGAAATACAATTATATGTAATATGTTTTGTCAGACGCCTTTTTAACCCGATCAAGGCTCATTTGGCCCACTTTTGCGGCCAAAAGGAGTTGGATTCCTTTTTCGCCTTGAAACGGGACAAACGGAGATTTTAATCTTTCGAATAAGCTATTACTCAAGTCAACGTGCGCAGCTAAAATTGAGTTATACTTGTCACCCAAAAAATCTGAGAAACCTACACATTCGAAATTTCCCACTCTGGCCAGTGATAATTCTTCGCTACACTCGTTTAGCTCACTACACTCAAAATTCCATAATGCCTTCATAATCGTGTTCAGAGGCTATATTGTCAAGTATAAGCATCTACAGTGTGGATTCTTTAAACATATTGGTTTAAAATTGGCTCAATTTGTCAGAAGTGCATTTTTTAAATTTTGCTTACGCGCTGCATACTAATTCATAAAATCTCTTAAAATTTTTTGAACCATTCATAAACCTGTGTGCACAACACCAATTTTGGCCTAAAATTCATTTTTTGCACGGCAGCTATTGTATAAAAAGTCTACAAATACAATTACAGCTAAAACTAAGCGCACAAAAATTGAAAGGAAAAGAATTCGAACTACTTCGCAATCGGTATTTTCAAGTTTGTTAAACCCAAAATAACATTGTTGATGAAATGGTTTTTTTATTTTAACGTGAACTAACTTCCATAAATTAATCACAAGACGGTCGATTCTCATTTAAACGAAATCGAACGAATTCCGATCGATTTTTAAGCACTTATTTCTGACTGTAACTGTACACTGGTTTATCCTGGAAGGCGTTTTTGTCGAAATCTCGGACAATAGTCAATTGCAGGTAGTTACTAAATTTAACGGCGATAAAGCCAAACATGGCTAGCATATAAAATATCGCTGGTTGTTGTGGTTTTGTTCGTAGATTTCTGGGTGAATGTTAGTTTTTGTCAAAATTTCATGCTGTTAGTGTGACTGTAGCGATGTGTTTATGATGAAACATGATGCTGCTGTCTGATGTATATAGAATATTTTTAGCTCTAACTGTTAGTCGCTCAGACAGCTCTTCTGGCGATGGCGATCCGCCCGTTTCGTGAAGGCAAATGAATGGTATGCTGTGTGTAATCGATCTGGTTGTCATAGCATCATCAGCTTCTGAAATTGGAATTTGAATCCAAGCCTGAATATAACTTAACAGGCTTTAATTATATTTTTTGAAATGTGGCTGTGGTCTTGCACCATTTTGCCTTCTCGTGTAAACACTTCTTCCAATACATTCCTCTATTCTTTCCATATCATTTTAATAAATTTTATATTTTTCTAAGGTTTAATTTATAATTTGAAAATTTACGGGTTATCAACAATTAAAATTCGGTATTAGGCATAATTGTGGTACACAGCTTGTTTTTAAAATTGTTAAAGCTTACATAATTTCACGACTTCAATTTTTGTGAAATGTAGTGCGCGCTTTAGATTAAATAGGCATCGTAATTAACATTTTTGTCGTGTATTCAATTATGTGATTAAATACCTTAAAACAGTGCTATTTGTTGTTGGTACTCATTTTTAATTGATGGCCTTCCGTGTTATTGATAATACTAAAGATATTGTTATGGCCGGTTTGAGAGTATGACAAATTTCAGAACTTTTGTTGCTAACGTTAAAAACTTCGTCGGTTTCGCAGTCACAAACGCTGTATTTCAATATTGCGAATGGTTAATAGTAACGCATGGTGTCATGTGTTTCTTTGTCAGGCATGATTATATTTCAATTTTCAAATGCCTCTTGTCTAAATATCGATGCATTACAAATTACAAGATATTAAAACTTGAGTTACGCGGTGTTAAGGCCTCTTAGCATTTTCTGTTCTATGTCTGTGGTAGGGTGGCTGTTAGTTAAGCAAACAGCCTGCAATTTAGGCTATTAATGAATTCGATGCTTTTGGTAATGTTTGCTCAAATAGGATGTGTACTCGTTGCAATTGTTTTGCTTGTTGTCTTGAAAAATATATGTATGAAAAGACACTGTTGTCAACTTGGACCTTAGTTGATGCTGCGAATTTACTGGAACTGAATAAATTTTTGGCGTTTACCAAAAAACAGTAGGAGACTATATTCGATGGCTCAGCATCTTGTAGGCTTTTACCCACCGAACGCATGTCCGAGCCATTACGTTTTGTGAGCTCTGAGATTAGCTCGAACAATTTGAAATTGCTTGAAATGCTTTGTATCTAAAGGCACTCAGACTTCAGATGTTTAGCTAAAACTTTTTTGCAGGTTGCAGCTAAGTTTTCATCACAGAGCTAAAACTGGGAACCTCTGAACGCTCCTTAAGCATCCCGTGTACTAGCAGCTTGTGTTATAGCCAAGATGGAGAATTCTGATTGTTGAATATGTACATAATTTAGAGAGACGTACATAGCTATATTGATCATAAATTACTACATGAGTCACCGAATATCAACCATTTTGGTTGCATAGTTGAAAAGACATAACCAATTACTGTGCTCACAATGTACAAGTACATAAAAGATAATTTGGGGTGTCAAACCCATTCGGGTTTGACTTTTCCCATTTTAAACGATTACACTATATGTGCAGCTACTAGAGCATGAATTGTTTTACAAAATAAGACCAGATAAAGCGGTTGCGGGAATGATTCCATTTTCGTGTATGCGCTTCAGGGTTGGATCACAATAGGTGCTGAAATTAGCTCATGACACAAAGAATACAAGAGGACGGCAATATCTGCATCGCCGACCGAGCTATATATTATTGGTCTCATTTTGCAGGGCAATTAATCTTCCATATGTAACTGCACATACTGTGCTGCTAATATCACTATTGGCTTTGTGGGGTTTGGTCAAGTGTGTTTTCTTTTGAATAGGACTATGATACCCAAAATGCACGGATACATAAACGAGCGAGCTATTTGGATGTTTTGGTATTATTTGGTCGGGCTATTTTCATGATTCAGACTGCAAAATGGGGAAACGTGTTTTTAAATTGCGCCAATGGGACGCAAAATACAAGAACTCGGTAATACCTCTGCAAACAGTTGAGCTATATGAGCGTCACAGGCCTCATTTTGTAGAGTAATTTATAATCTATACTAAAAGCACAATCAGCGGCTATATCTCTTGAAGTATTCGAGCAACATGGCTCAAATTGGCTATCCATTTTGTGATTTGATGCTCAGTACGTCTATCAAAATTCTCCTCATTGACCTCATTTATAGGTTTTCTGTAAACCGTATGTTTCATATTTATTTATCGATTTAAATCTCCATTGTAGGTAATCTATGAAAATGCTTATGGGGTATATTATATACTGATTCAAGACGCATAGATACTCGTTTCTTACGCTGCTAAGCGCTAATTACGTTACTTTATATCACAAGTGCTTTAGTGGTTCGGTCACATTATTTTGTTCTTATTTATCAGTCGTTTTTAGACTTGACAAATAACGATGGTTGTCTTTTGTACCGTATCAGGCTGGCAATTATAGTAAAACTTTATTTATTTGTTGAATATTGTGTATTATATATGTTTGTTTCGGTTGCAAAATTAGAACAAAAGACTGGTTTAATTCGTATATTGCCGAATTAAGAAGGCAAAAATTGCATGTACTAGCTTCATGATTAAATAAGGGACATTCTTTAAAATAGCTATAACAGGCTGGCAATTATAGTAAAACTTTATTTATTTGTTGAATATTGTGTATTATATATGTTTGTTTCGGTTGCAAAATTGAACAAAAGACTGGTTTAATTCGTATATTGCCGAATTAAGAAGGCAAAAATTGCATGTACTAGCTTCATGATTAAATAAGGGACATTCTTTAAAATAGCTATAACTTTGCTCCACGATTACTTTACTAAAACTTCTTAATATATGCGATAAACAATAATGCTATTATTAATATTAAAGTTTTATTTTCTCAACATCTTTTCAATAATTACGACTGTGTACCGGAACGGGCCGACCCTTTTTATCACGAAAGCGGAGGGGACGGCTTGCAACAAAACGGAGCTCAGTTTCTGTGGCTTGTGTGGCTCCTGACTCATGAGTAGATAATTTTTGCAAAGTTTTACAGCAATATTTGTTTAGGTGACTTGACCAGGAAGGCAGTGCTCAGTATATACTTAAAACCACCCAGTTTCGTAAACCGTCCTTAAAGAGAACGGCCAATGTAACTTAAGGGCGGAAGCAAAATAGATGCTATGTCGTTCTCGATATAATAAACCTAAACTAAGGTCCTTATATGAGCGATATAGTAAACCTAAGTCCGGGTGCTATCGCGCCCCAACCCGCTTTCCAACCTGTCATTTATTTTCTATCGATATGACATCCACCGCTAAATACGATATGGGTTAAGGAAACAATCGAATCGTTTCGGTAAATTTCGAACGACCGCGTTGGTTTCCACAGCGGTCAACAATGTTTTTATAGTATGCATACGACATGAAACACCTTTTATTTCTTTTGCTATTAATAAAACGAAAATACTGAACAAGCTGACGTTGCTTAAAGTGTAGTATATTAATTGTTATATATACGCTTCTGTGGGTTTGTTATAAAAGCGCCAAAGTCGGGTTGAGGGGCGTAAACATTGTAGGCACCTTGTGCCCTTCTCAATATACATAGCCTAAACATGAGGACCTTTATGCGTATTATACTAAGACTATGCTGGGGATTGCAACCCCACAATCCGCCGTTCTAACATGTATTTTATAAAGTTATAACTTTCGTTTGTTGTAAAGCGGTGTTCTTTTGTGCATACGTAACTTCAGGGTCTATGTCAGATGCCTAAGCGATCGGATATCGAAACTATGGGTAGTGTGGAGGTTCGTGCCTTCGACCTAGGCTTTGACTTAATATAAAGCTCGTGTCCAAAAAACTTTAAGGGGTGGAAGTGAAATACATGCAATGCCGTTATCGATATACTGAGTCTAAGGTAACGTTCTTATATGTGCCATATAAATCCAAGTCGATAGTATGGTTGCTGCTCCCGAGTTCCCACTATAAACTGTTCTTTTAGTATTATATAATGTTTCAAGGCCCAAACATCTAAAGGCGACATAGATCAAGCTCATATTGGAACATATATCTTATATTGATCTGTGTGCGTTTCTTGTGCTGTGCAGAATCTGTTACTTAGCGTTGGAATAAACTTTTTCGGGCTTTGTGTTGTGAAGCTATGTCCAGTTGGCCTATATAGAATACATGAGCGCGGAGCTCCCGGTCTAATTATATTTGAATTGTGTAAGCTTTGCTGCCTGATAGATTGTGGCCAAATGGCTGGTACCGTTTATGTGTTTGAAATGCCGCAGCGAGAAGGTGGTAGTGTCTGTATTGTCTATGCATTTTGATGGTGTTATACGGCAGTAAACTTAACTCACACCCGTCAATAGCGCTCCGGATTTGCCTGAGGTTCATCGTTTCAGAAGTCTTAAATGGGATCGCGCCATTTCAGGACGAGTTCAACTAATTCCGAGTACTGAGTTATTATGTGATTCAGGTTTGGGTTACAATTGCAACGCATGCTGAGTTAATTTAACTCAGAATGCGGGGGGTCGGCAGTTATCGATTAGATATGGCGCTACGATTTGCAGGTGTGTTCTGGGACGCCTATGTAGTATTTTTATATAAAATATGAGTTGATGTTTCGTTTACTGCTGGACGGGAGCAAATGCTTTGGGTGTTTTTCTCAGTTTTTAAAGTAGATGTATCGCATTGTTTCAGTGCAATTAGTTCATCTGTGCTTGGTAAACGGATAAGGATATTGCAAAGATCCAGCGTTGTGATTCCAGTTCCTCGGCTTTATTGTACATTTTTACGGTCTTAATTTTTCTTATTATGTGTATCGGCACGCAGTGTGCCTATTATATGTTTTATGCTAATACTGTTGTGTTTTAACGGAAATTTTCGATTTTGGGGGATATATCTTTCTGGGCTTCTATGTTGGGGACCTCGCATTTTTCGGTTCCCCCTTGTTCAGAACAGATTGCCCCCGGTTCATGCACCCTGGCAAAATTTTGCTTCCTCCCGGTTCACCGCCTCTTGCAAACTTTTGTTTCCAATCTGTCCAAAGCACACGAAAGAGATCAAGAAATGTTACTTAAATTACGTTCGAAGCCAAAAATTTGCTTCAAAATCGTTCTTTTATATCATTTTGATAGTTTTCTGACACGATTTTTAATCGTTTTTTTCTTGGGAAATTCTAGCGCCCCCGGTTCGGGACTGGGGGTCCTCCTGGTTCATGTCCCCCGGCAAAATTTTTCAGCGAATGGAGAGCCCAGAACTTTAAGAGGTATAAATTTTGGCCATGTTCGGAACCTGGGGTCCCCCTGGTTCATGCCCCCGGCAAAATTTCAGCGAATGGAGAGCCCAGAACTTTAAAGAGGTCAAAATTTGGCCAGTTTCGGAAGTAACCTGCGAATGCTGCCCGTTTATTTTTATTATTTCGACCGAAGCGGGACACTGCTGCCCGAACAGACCGCATTACTTTACGGAAAACTGTTTGTTATAATTTGCGCACAGTATAGCATTGCGTGCTGTATATACATGTACAAGTTCCAAATTCACAGAGGGTAGCGGTGTCCTTGAGGTGGTATGCATTCGGCCTCCCCATTATGAATCAGCCTGCTTGCGGGAGGGGGTTGCTCTTTCTGATGTCCGTTGGCTCGGGGGGGGGGGGTAAAGTGTATCTCGTGACCAAATGTTTAATCATGTAAAATTTTAAACACAGTGTTTCAAAATTTTAATTAATTTTTTGCTGTTTCGAAATACGTATCTATGCTAATACCACTCTCAAAAAAGTTTTTCAGAACTCTTAACCATAATATAATAGCCACAAAACATATACCGACTGCCGAAGTATTGGGAAAGTACTCAAGCAAATATATCACAGTGTAGCCTCTAAAGTTGAACACAGCGACTTGGTTTTCAAAAAATATGTTTACATACCAATGTAAGCTTTCCGTTGACGCATGATTATGGGATACTTTTTTTCAAAGTGCATAAACCTGTACGATACAAGTTTGTTCACGACATCAAAAACGTTTAGCTGACATGGAATACTTTTATGTGTGGAAATTTTTAAATGCTAGATTTAGGTATTTACCCAAAATACAAATTAAGTTTATTTGTTTTATATATGACATTTATAAAAAGTTTTAAAATCAAAATCTTGAGCAGAGAAAAAAATTTGTCTAAACAGTTTTGAACCACTATATTGCATGCATTCTCATGGTGTTATCTACTTGAGGAGTCGGATCCTTCCGTCTTGGCGCGATGTCATGCTACGCGTCCCACAGGCATGTGCAAGCTAAATGCCAACCCCCACCACTGAGGGCCGCGGCTATTTCCCTGAAACCTCGAGCCTTGAGCATGTATGATATACAAAGTATCGTAAAAATAAATTCCAGGATTGACATATTGTAAACCCCAGTAATTGATACGTAATGCCAGATCACTGCCATTCTGTGTATTGATACCTTACTACATAAAATAAGACCCTTAACATCGCTAATATTCGATATAATGTTTTAGTGGGTATTATAACGGATAGACATCTGAAAAAACTTGCTTGACAGTGCTATTAGTATTACAACGTTTGTAACTGAAACTTTGTTACCAAAACTTTACATGATTAAACATTTGCATTTTACATACTACCCTGTAAAAAGAGTGTTTTGTTTTTGTATAACGTCTTTTGGTTTGCAGCTATTACGGGTAACAGTTGCAATGGGGAAACTGGTCGGCCTTGTTCTAGTCGCGTGTATGGGTGTTATTGTGTATGTGCTGCAAAAACATTTGTTGTTCCAATCAAGTGGGAACTTTAATCCTGCCGATATTGCTGGCCCGCCAAACTACTTTGGGCCAGGTAGTCCTCGCAAAGACGATACTGTTGTCACGGCATACAAAGTAACAGTGTCAAACGACACCCTGGTAGACCTTCGTAATCGGCTTAGCCATACCCGGTGGACATACGATGCCTTGGAGAACGAACCAAACTTTTCGTACGGATTTCATATAAATTTTTTGCGAGAGGTCGCTAAGTATTGGCAACATCAGTTTGACTGGCATAAACAAGAGGCAAAGCTTAACGAAGTGCCACATTTTCGGACTGAAATTGCTGGAATGAAGGTACTGTTTAATTTAAATAATCAAATCAACAATATAACGTAATCAACACGTTAGTAATAACATAGGTACACAGTTTGGTGAATTTGTAATCAGGATTTAATAAACACAACATGTCGCGGTATCGTAGGTACAGAATATGTCCCGAATGAAATGTCTGACTGTTTTTTTAACAGAACAGGGGTTGAAATCTCGAACTATACACGTCTAAACTATACGTATCAATGTCTCGTCGTAAAGGGAAGAGATGATTCCGCGGGGGTAATATGTGCGACAGAGGGGAATCAATAATATCTCTATTTAAAATAAAATATTTTTATTACTGCCTCAGTTTGCAAACTTTTAGTTATTATATATGTAGGATCGAAGTTTGTGTATTATATCCTATGGTCCCATTTGTTTACAGTAAATTGTACGTAGAGGCAGGAATGCTCTGCAATGTGTGTAAAGTTTGCCGCGCATTTGTAGAAATATTTCACAGTGCCGATATAATATATGTAATGTCTGGTAGTACCAGGCTGCACATAACTGACGACCGTACCAGCAACTGCTGCGAGAGGATTGAGCAGTGGTTATTTTGCCGCCAACAATATGTTCGTCCAAACGAAACTGTGCTAAAAGTGTTATCTGAAGCTCTGTCATATTTGGCCATGCAGACTTTGTAGTATATTTCTCCCGTGGGAGATACTGTATAAATCGCCTTGGTGAGAACCTAAGCTTTGTTGAAGAATGGCTTTTTTCTGGTGCTGCCATTTTCGAGCTACGTTATCTAATCCTAAAATATTTTAAAAGAGTAAAATCGTCATAATTAAAAAGAATTCTGTACAATGCTAAAATGGAGGCATTAATTAGCTTTAGCAATAGCTATGCAGCCCAAGCAATTCGTATGCGTATTATGGGCATGATTATATTTAATTTGTTACGAGCGTCCGCTAGGAAATAAACTGACCGGTACAATCCAATTTTTTTGCATGAAAGTTGTGGCTGGCAAAGGTTTAAAACTGTCTGTTAGTGACATCGAGCGAATTTAGCGCCCGGAGCTTCCTCGAATTGTGCTAAAAAATTTTATTTGTCTTAAGTTGTCAGGCACTCATTCATCATTTGATTGATGGGTTTCCTAAGCTTTTTATTCGATGCATAATAAAATATAATTGTGTTGCAAGGTTTTTTTAAAAAAAATGGGCTGACACAGTCACCTACAGCAGCATGCTATTTATCAATCCAGACAAATTTCCGAACACTGGTGTTATTTTGTGGACTCGTGGGTAAAAAGATAGCGACACACTACAGTGTCCCACACACACGATGTTGCATGTACGTATATTATTTATTGCACACGTGATCCAAACATAAAAACATTTTTGGATTTCACTATAAAGTAAAAACGTCCAGGTTACAAGAACTAGATGGCACTAACTGTGTTGGAAACCGTCCGGAATTTCTGCTTGCGGGGCTGGCTGGATTTTGAGCCAGCATAATGGCCAGTCGCTTTACCGGCCGGGTAGCCTGGGACTTTTTCGGCTGGTATCCATCAGTACTGCAGATACAGTGTAGCAAATATCTATGCTAACCAGCGTACAAAAAAGTGGCTTACATTTTAAAACGAGGCCAACAGTGTCCATAATTACCTGGCCGAAGACAGTACTCTGGAAGTTCGAACACCTGGCATACAGACGTACCGGCCGGAAAAATATCAGCTTGATCTTACAGCCGGTGTATCGGATAGGAGAATACCGGGCTACCCAGCCGGCCGGAATACAGACATACCCAGCCGGCCGGAATACAGGCATACCTGGCCGGCCGGAATACAGGCATACCCAGCCTGCCGGAATACCGGCCTACCCGGCTGGCCGGATTAACGGCTTACCCATCTCCGGAATACCTAACGGCGTGGGCAACCGGGAGTCGGTGATACCCAATACTAAATATTAGACGGCACAAAATTTTTGCACGTTGGATATTGGCGATTATATGCGTATATACGTCATAAAATTTCGGTAGAATGGTTCAGTTCACTTGCTATACAGCAGGGAGTAACCGGAATTCCGGTTCCGGCGAAAATCGTGTTCCGGTTGCGGTTCCG
Organism: Trileptium ribeirensis; assembly: GCA_030248225.1. Taxonomy (NCBI): domain Eukaryota; kingdom Metazoa; phylum Nematoda; class Enoplea; order Enoplida; family Thoracostomopsidae; genus Trileptium; species Trileptium ribeirensis. The sequence continues at coordinate 10,329 of JASANE010003400.1, read as the reverse complement.
GCAAAGGGCAAAAACCATACTGGAACCGGAATTCCGGTTTAAAATTTTTGTTTGAAATTTTCCACGTTTTTTGCTTTATCCTGTAATCCAAACATATCTAATATATATTTTACAATGATCAAGCTCCAATACAACCACGCAAAAGAAAAGATTAACTAACCAATTTGCCGTGTGAAACGTAAGTAGGGCACATAATTTGAACAGGAATTTTTCATAATAACCTGCAGGAGTTTGTTAAATCAAAGGTAGGTCGATGCTTGTAGCAGCTATTTTACACATCCAGAAGTCTGTGGGATACGTTTGAATTAAACCGGTCCAACTCGGTAACAGAGTATGGCTTACGCAGAAGTACTTAGGGTATGCTTGGCTAACATAAATTGCTTCAAGAACCCGCCAATGCGCTTGTAAACTTGGTAAATCAGTGTAAATTGAAGTAAACTAACGTTATCTGCAATGCAGCTAGAAACTGCGTTCTTGGCAAAGAACTGTATTTATTGAAACTGTGTGAGCAGTATCACAGTGTGTCTTATTTATAGCATTCTGATTAGAAAGTTATCATCATTATGATCTAATTGACGGGCACTGTTTGTCCAACGCTAGCCTAAACAGGGTCTCTGACCACTGATCAGAAAATTACCATCTATCTATTATTTTATTGGATCTATTGTCCTTCTATCTATTAGCGAAAGTGTGTATTCTACGCTCCAAGCTTTGTAAGCACATTCGATTTGGCGCAGTATACGCAATGGTGTATAGTGGAAGACATTTTTTGCTCAGAATGTCCAAAAACCGACATATTTGATCGATAAATAAACATTATTAGCTTCCTCAGTCTCTTTAAAGTTTCAGAAAGGCAATAATACCGTCGCAATACATTAAGTTTGATGTAAAAGTTATTTTTAATGCATTTTAAATTCACTATACCTTCATTTCTTCCATCATCTGTTTTACTATATATAAATTTCGAAGACCAGGTTCCGGTTCCGGATCGGGTTTAAATGGACGGTTCCGGTTGCTGGTTCCGGTTCCGGTAAATTTTGGTTCCGGTTATTCCCTGCTATACAGTAATAAACATATAAACCACGGCTGCCCGACTGGCCGCATAACGGCAGAAGATTGGTAACACCCAGTGCTTTCACAACCGCTGCTTAGCAGTAAGGGCCACTAAGTTACTACAGAACCCGGAGCACTGCCATAACTAGGTGGCCGAGTCAGCACCATGACCTTGTCAGCGAGTCACCGCGTCAGAAAATGTTGACCCGATTTTATCAATAGTCATAAGTATGGCGCAAATGGATATTTTCTTAACGATCTCATCGAACAGTTCTAAGGGTGCCAAATTTACCTTGTGTCTTCAAAATCGAAAATTTTGGAGCGTTTTCTAAGAAAGACCTGCGCCCACAACGTTGCAATTTGACATGCATTTTTACAGCTCTGTTTTCCTAGCAGAGGAAGCGTGGCGTTGTTTTGAGAGCTCTGTCAATATATTTCGCATTTCTACTTCACCATAATTGACTATAATGCGTGAGTACACATAAGGCGCGAGCACCGGCCATAGTTTTGTTTTTTGTCAGAATCACGAGCTGAATTTTGCAAAAATTCGCGTCCATATTTCTGCCATGGCATTCGCATTTTTGTGAGCGCGAACATGGGTTCTGCGGTGCATGAATAGAATTTACGTAAGCTCGCATTAGTGCATTTTACAGATTTGTCCACGATCATCAAATGACTTGCTGAATAGGACAACTGTGTTAGCGGTGGATTTGTGTATTACAGCATACGAGAAAAATCCGATTTGCAGTCGCGTTTCACTGGAACGCGGTCATCAGATAGCCATACTAAATCACAAAATAATACCCTTGAACAACGCGTTGCTGTATCACAAATCGTGTCACGCACATTAGGGAAAATTGTGATTTGTGCGCGTTCATGGCTGTTGCTATCGTGAACTGATTTGACAAGAGATCAGCCCAGGTGTGCGTAAACAGCGTGGATTAACGCATAATGTGTGTTTGCATTCCTGTATCAAACCTTATTGTCTATAAATTAATAGAATTTTCAAAAATCTTTTGTTTCAACAAAAAATCAAAAATGTACAGTTCCCACCAAAAATTCCTGTCACTCACTCGCGACTTGCTTGAAATATATTTGTTCTAAAATTATAATTTATTATTTCAATAGTTTCGAGATCTCGAGCGAGCTACTCGCTGGGAATGCGACGGTCATTTTTGGCGCGTATTATAATATGCGTCGCTATGCCCGAAAATACGCACTTATGGCGCCGTATTTTAGAACTTGACGAAGGAGGTGAAATAACGCATTTTGTAGTAAAATTCATCTTCTGTAATAACATAGCTCTTATTATTAGCTACAAAATTATTGGTAATTTTTACATAGCACTCGTGTTATGTAAGGGACATGGGATAGATTTTACCTCGACAGTACTGAATATAAGCAACATATAGGTATATATTCTCCTTTGAGAATGACAACTGTCACGCTACGTAATTTCAAAAAGGCTAAACAAAAATTGTTCAATGAATATAACGTTCGTGCCGCTTACGTCTGCGCTGTTGATCGTCTGATTTCGGCTTACTGTGTTTGTGTTATTGGTATGTTTAACCAGAATTTATCCATCATCGCCTGCTATTGTCTGCGCCATACAAACGGTTCCGATTATCACGAGTCGAAACAATTTTTCATTAAGAGAGTCTAATTTAGTGCCTACACCTTTCTAGTTTTCTGTCTGGTTCATTTCTGGGCTACGTAGCAATTTGTCAATAATTATTCACATGTCCAGATCCGGACTTGCACTTCGTCTGTCAGTACCCGCTCATCTAGGCTTTCAGTGCGGTGTAATACTCCTGTCGCTATTTCTCATTCCACATGTGTCTTGTGGGGACTAGATCTTTTAATCCCTTAGAATTTTGTTTCAGACATAATACGGCATTCAATTCAATGAAACGGGTTTACACATTCCTACCGTTTCTAATGAGTAATTTACGAGTGCCAAAATTAAAATTTTTCTTAAAATAAGAGCGTGGCTGATTAAGTTGCAAATGACGGTGCCTTTTCTTTAGCCTGTGGTTGGAAGGGTATATGCCGCAGGTAATAGAGGTAATCGACATTGCTCTTTTCTGTATAGTCTGCATATATAAGAGTCAACGAAACCCCTTTGTAAAAAACTAATGATTCATACAACTAGCATCTGAAATTGGTAGAATTTCAGATGTATTAAAATATGTCATTGCCCAGAATTTGGAATCGATGTAGTGAAAGAATTCGTTGAAGTTTTCAAAGAATGGTTTAAAAATATGTTTGTATGTTTTAACAAAACGAAGTCCTTTTCTTGCCTTCGAAAACCTATATATTTAAATTTAGATTGTTTACGAAGAGTTCTTACTTTTTGTTATGGTGAAATTTGGGACTGACTGTTTGTGGATTTTCTTGTGGCAACCATAACTCAGATTTGCCACGTCCGATCGTCTCACGCTAGGGCTCAAACGAAAGGATGATATATCTATTTATGCCCTTTAGTGTTGACCGAACACAGATCCCAACTGTAAAAATTGGGACCATGGTGCTCGGGTCGGGTCAAAATGAGTTCCGACAAAACAATATTTTGGCTTCATCATGGCAGCGGGTATAGATATTTTAGTTAAATCAAGTTAGTTTAGCAGAGCAATAAACCTTTTGCACAAGTTTACCCTTAGATCCAGTATTAGGGTCCAAAGGGGTTCAAAAAACTCCATGAGACATGAAATACATGAAACGGGCATTAACCAATATCATTTTGTTAATTTTGTAATTAAAAGAAATGTGCATTATTGGACTCGTTTTGAAGAACGGGAGAAGCTTTATATAGCTGCATATTGTGGCGATTGCCTGTGTTGTATAGTTGAGTAAAAAATTTTTTTAAATGGGTCAAGGCGGCCAGTCATATCTCTATAACCAGTGTCATTTGGTTCAGCGAGATAAGCGTCCTGTAGTTGTCTATAATGTGTTGTTGTGATGTCAGTTACCTATGTTGCAGGATTGAGTAAAAATGACTGCGTTCCAGTGCATGCATGGATTTTATGTCTGGTATACATATCGTATATAAATATTAACTATCAGAGGTTTCGTATTTGATACATACGCGAATATTTGTCTACCATAAGCTTGGCTTTGTGCAATAGCTGTTAAATGTGCAAGTTTTTTCTTACAGCCATGAATAAAGCATCAAGTCTTGGTGGACTTGTCAACGTATTTATTATACTCACCATAACAAAATCTAATTTTACACCACTTATACATATTTTCGTTTTAGCGTTTCTGAAAAGTTTCCCTCCGAAATTTGGGGTTATAATTTTGTTGAAAATTTCTATTTTGGTGGAAAGTTTTTGCTTTTTACTTACTGTGGGTAATAAACGGTCGTTAATTGCCCATTACCTACTTCTGATCTAATATTATCTTTGCAAGACACTGGAGAGGGTTCGGGAACTCAATTTCAAACTTCGAAGTGGTTACGCTCGTTTCGTTTGCTCTGGCCACACGTGTTACTGTCATTTATAATTGCTGTACGAAATGGTCGACTATCTTAGTACAAATCCTGTACTAGTGGCAAAATATCAATCATTGTGTCACAAAGCTTGTAAATGTGTGGCATTTGTGTTTTATTTTGCCATAGATAATATTTATGGTAGCTTTTAGCTATATAATCCGGATTAGCAGTATAAATGATCCTGAGATCAACAAAACTATGTAAGCAATAGCGCTTAGAAATCAAAGCAAGGCTTTGCGAACTTTTCATGACCGCATTGCGAAACGTTTGCAAACGATTTAATGACAACTTCCAAAGTACATTTCTGAGTTTACACGTTCGCGATTACTTCATGAACTGTTGGTGAAGTATTTATTTTTGTTCCTGAGTATGGCCGTAGTTAGTGAAGTTTACTATCCAAGGTGGACACGGCATCGGTTTTTGCTGCTCCTGCTAAAACATAAGTAGCAGTTTTTACGACTGCCGACAAAAAATTTACTAGTCCGTTGAACATGTGGGATTTGCTAAGTTTTACTGAAAATATAGATGGATTTTTACAATACTGTGTCTATAATACACATGCTTTGGTAATTGTTTTAGGTTCATTTTGTTCACACCAAGCCGCCGGCCGGGCGTTACGAACAAGTATATCCATTGCTCTTGGTTCATGGTTGGCCAGGTTCCATTTACGAGTTCTATAAAATTTTTCCACTTCTAACCGATCCAAGATCTCATTTCAAACGTACTGATATCGGGTTTGCTTTTGAAGTTGTTGCTCCGTCAATTCCTGGCTACGGGTTTTCCGATCCTCCGCACAAATCGGGTATGCTATAGTTTTCTTATAACTTGATACGGTCCTAGTGTGCATGTCGGTACGAGCAGTCATAGTTTATGTTATATAATGATTATGGTTTGTACATCGTCCGTCGTGTCCTTCACAACCAGAACAGTTGATCAAATTTTTACTTGCTGTCACGACACTATTTCTCATACCCACGTGGAAAACAGTCGTATGCAAGGTTTTTGACATCGTGTTGCATCGTTTAAGGTCTGGACCCAAAAGAAATTTGCTGGAACCACGGTCCATTTTGAAAAAACCCTGGTCGTATGTCTGATTTCCGGCGAGCCGTTTTGCTGTAAATTAAGAGTGCTACATGGTTATGTTGTGCAAACATGTCTGTAGTAAATTCTGAACTTCGTGAAAAATACTTCTGCATATTCGATAAGAACAATACGAGCATAAGCATATTGGAGCTGTATCGCGGACGAGTATCACAAAAATATCATAGTTTTCCACGTGATTCACGCATAATAATGCCTTGCTAAACATATTATAATTAATTGGTACAAGTTTAATTAATTGATTAATTGACACATCCGACGTGTTTCAGGGTTTGGAAGCATTCAAGCAGCAAAAGTGTTTGCTCAGCTTATGCATCGACTAGGATTTAACAAATATTTTCAACAAGGCGGAGACTGGGGTAGCCTCATCACCTCTAACGTGGCGCAGATGTATCCAGAACGGTAATTCTTAATGTATATATATTTTTTGCAATAATTATTTCCGTTGGTGTTCCCTGATTTTCAGAACTGTATCGCACCGCTTTACGATTTAGCATTTTGAAAAGAAACTACTGTTTGTGATCTCGTGGCATGAGTGATCCCGCGTTTTGGGCAGTTCTTTGCCGAACCGTGATTGGTTCTCTCACGTCAAATTTTGCCCCGAATGCCGCTGCAATTAGTCCGTTATCTCCTGCGTAGTAGATACCATAGACGCTGCCAGCCGTTGAGCTTAAATTCTTGTATTATACAGTTTCCTTTATAATTACAGTTCTTTTGTGTATTTTCTGCGTTGAACTATCTTGCAATAAAACTAATTATGTCAAGTGACAAATCTCTGTTGGTAGTACCTGCGAGTATTGTAAATAGCATCAAGTCAAATCTTTCACCTCCTAAGCATATCATGTCAAGTTGCCCCTCGAATGGTCGTACAATGTTTTGTCTCTGTGTGGCTAAGCGTACGCTTAGCATAGGCTGAGAATTATATAATATGTAATTTTGGTCGCATGGTACTCATGTTAATTTCATTAGATTTAAAATTTTAGGTGGCTCTCTGGGATCGGGTGAACCATTTAGGGGAGGGGGTTTTTAATCCCGAAAGTTGCTTCCAATCGCATTATATTGTGTATTATATTATCAGCACTATGTTATTATTGTGTACTAATACATTATCAGCATAATCAAAACCTACAAGCTACAATGCACGATATATGTATATAGCCAAATCGACTCACAAAAACATTTGAATTGGAGAAGAATTATTGTCTGGAAACCACGTGGGTAAACAATCTGAATGATCGGCGGCCACGTTAGTAAAGGAGGGTCGGCATGGAGGCTTAGGGGTCCGTCATGACCCCACCCCTGTGGAAAACCCTCCTATAATAGTGGAACTTGACACGATCCGTAAATAGCCAGCGTGAAATCTTGAGCGGAAAAAATTTGAATCCTTGAACGTAGAAAACTTTATAACCGACTGCACGGTGGTATTTATAATCATAATAAATAAAGACTTAGTTAATGTGGTGTCACTAAATAGAATTTTAGTAATGCATTGCAGATTTGTTGATTTTTCTAGACGTTAGTCGTTAATGAGTTTTTCTGATAATATTTTTGTTTCAGCACAATGGGGTTGCATTTGAATATGGCGACAGCAGGCGGTCTTGATCCTGCTGTATTTCTTAAACGTATGGTTGGGATTTTTGCGCCATCGCTGGTAATGGAGCCACAAGACGTGCCAAAAGTTTACCCGATCACATCGCAGCTAAAATTATTGCTTCAAGAAACGGGTTATATGCACATACAAGCTACAAAGCCGGATACTGTTGGTTAGTTTTGCATTTTTTTCAATTTTTTTAAACATTTAAGTTGGTACGGTTTTGAGTGGAGTAGCACGGCGAAAATTTTCTTCGAAAGAATGATTTTGTAGTCATCACTGCTTTGTAGTCATTTGCAAAAGCAAAAGATTCTTGTGATATTCAAAGGCGTATTCGGATCCAGTTTTTATTTCCATCGAAATACTTTTGTTGTTTCAATGGAAGAAGAATTATGGCATTTGAACATGCGTTGAAAAAATACAGTGTAACGACTTTATTTCTAGCGGAGAATTTTGTGGTTTGGTTTTTGCTTAAAATATGTTGAAAAAATATAGCGCAACTACTATTCGTTGCTGATACGATTTTTTGTTTGTAATGGAAACACGTATTGGAATTTTAGCGATGTGTTCTACGCCTAAGCCGGAAAGAGAAATGACATACAGCTAAATAAGGGCATTTGTTGTGATAATGGAAAAACAACTAGCATTTTTAGAGATGTATTGGAAAACCGTGTACTTTTTTCATGTGAAAAATATTCACAAAAACGTCAGGAATACTCTAGTAAGCCATATTTTTGAATGTTTGAAGGATTTCAAAACGATGTAATTTTTATTCGCTTATCGATAATTCAGCAACTATGTCCTATAGATATATATTTTGTTATCGTTGTATAAGTTTTTTAGTCACAGATCTAAATCTTAACTATGTGGAATTCAGAGTCCGAAATATCTTTGTAAATGTATTGTAATGCATTATTTAACGTAAATATGGGTGATTTGGTGTCAATGTAGTAGAGTTTTGGAACAAGAGCGATCGTAGTTGCGAGTGCAGTTTTCTCAAATAGCATATAATTGCTACTAAAATTCATTTTTTTCTCCGTCAGTGAGTCCTATAGCTTTACAACGGTTGGATTTTCACAATTTTTTGTATTCGACGAGCAGTGAAATGTAGTTGCACACCTAGTTTTTGAATGTGCATTATTCCAATGTTTAACTTCTTAAATTATAAAAAAGCCGACACGAATTGGAGTCCTTTTGATTTTGGCTAATGGGGTCAGCTAACATTTTAAGTTGAACTCTTTCCAGATCAATCGGATAGAAATGTGGAGTTCTCTGGTCGATGACTACAACTTTGTTGTTATATATTTTATGAGAGTAGTCGTTTTCGAACTATGAGCCGAAGTTTTAAAAATACACACAAAAAAATTATTTTCAAAATTTTACAAAGTAAGTTTTTTGCTTGTGGCGCTTGAACAATGGTATTATAGGATTATTTAGCCCGTGAGGCTAGTTGGTTTTGTTGTTTTTACCCCAGAGTTGGTGTGTTATTAACCGTGCAGGGCGGTATTCGGGCAACATTTCGTAAATTTTTGTTTCTAAATTTTGGAATATTTTTGCAAATTTTTTTAGTATAGATGTATGTTGTACGTCATATTCGAACGTTTTCGGGGTTGCTGAATACTATAAAAACTATTGTGTCTTCGTGGTATACATCAAATGAGACAAGAAGCATTGTGCGACTATAAAGTAAAAATCACTTTCCAGACAGTGATATTCTTTATAATTTGTGATTTATAAATTTCGATCATTTTCGTCTTTTTGGTCACTGGAGGAAGAAACAAAGAGTTCGACGGTTTTGATATGTGATTCAAATGACCGAAGATTTGCTATTTGTTGTTGCTATTATGAGTCTGAAGGGGCTCAGGGAGATCAGTTTGGAATGTCGAAATGGTCACTAAGTTCAGAAAAGCTAATATCGCTCTGTTTCTACTCTCTTTGCGAGTTGACAGTAAAATGCATAGAAATAACGTCGCATGAAGCGTCTTACACCCACTGTGTGCTACGAGATTACATGTCGAGTCATTTGCAGATAACCTTTCACAAAATCTCATATTGAACTTTCAATGAAGTGAGTGAAACGAGCGAAGCGAAGAAATTTCCCTAGTCGTGGCACTGGTAAAATACTTGTTATTGAGTTTTTAGGTTGACAAGCATAACTCAATTTTGACTGGGCGGATTGATTCTCACTGTAGCTTATTTGAAAGCTTGAAATCTCTATTTGTGCTTTTTCGTTAGTAGAACGAAGCCCTATTCCAACAATTGCTTCCTGAAAAGTTGGCCAAAAAGGCTCGAGTCGGGCCCTGATGAGGTTTAAAAAAATCACGTTAGTTTTTGTAACTCGATAACCGGTGTAGATATTTGAATCAGATTAAGCTCTTTTTATAGAACAAATAAACTGCAAGACTGTATATAATGCTTTGCTACGCGGTTCTCTAAGGATAGGATTTAGGTGAAAACGTGTTCTAAATCGGTCCATGTGACCAAAATGCACGAGAATGGTAATATCTCCACAACGGTGTGTGGTTTTGGTCTAGTTTTGTAGAGTAATTCATCTTATATGTGGCTGAAAATGGAGTGCTGCTGTTGTCAGTTTTTGCTCTGCTGGTTGGGTGAAAAAGGGTTTTTGAAGGGGCCTCTGGGACGAAAAATTTTGCAACCGCTCTCATTTTATAGAGCAGATCATCCTCTATGCAGCTGCAAACGATGTGCTGTTATGGTCATTACTTGCGCTGCAGGGTTAACTCAAATCGGGGTTTTCCCTGAGCCAATGGGATTCAAAATACACGAAAATGGTAATATCTCCGCAACCCCTCGAGCTCCACAGGTATTTTTGGTCTCATTTTGCAGGGAAATTCATGGTTAATTTTGTAATTTAATGCTCAATACAGCTGTGTTCATCTGTAAATTGCATATTCAACACTCAGAATTCATTATCTCGGCGATAACGCAAGCTACTTAATAGTATTATTTATTACGATGTTATGATACCTGCTCCAAGTTTATGGACTCATCATAAATAACTATTAGCAACTCGTGGAAACTAAGTTTGAAGAACGTTACAGGTTTTAGGTTTTTCTGTCGCTTCCCTTCTATT